>CAJQUW010004199.1:2500-117643 GCA_907163375.1 Prostheceraeus crozeri | reverse complement strand
GAAAAACGACTTTTCTCATCCCAAAACATCCAACACCGGACTTTTCCAACTCTGACGTTTTCCTGCCATTTTCCTCCCTCAACCCAGGAAAAAGTGGACCAAACTGAGCTTTCCACTGCATTTTTCTCATTCTCAGCATTCAAATGAGCTATTGCACGACTTTCTACGATCTCTAACACGAAAGTTGGAAGTTTGACAGGAGGGGGGTGTCAGAACTTTTTCTCTCCGATTGAGTTGGAAAGAAGTTCCTAGACCCAAAAGTGGCCAAAACGTCCGAATCTGGCCTCCATTTTCCCATCCGAGGTCTCCTTCATGTCGAAAAACGACTTTTCTCATCCCAAAACATCCAACACCTGACTTTTCCAACTCTGACGTTTTCCTGCCATTTTCCTCCCTCAACCCAGGAAAAGTGGACCAAACTGAGCTTTCCACTGCATTTTTCTCATTCTCAGCTTTCAAATGAGCTATTGCACGACTTTCTACGATCTCTAACACGAAAGTTGGAAGTTTGACAGGAGGGGGGGGGCGTCCTCGAATTTTTTTCTCTCCGATTTTGCTGGAAACATCCTTCCTAACCCAAAATTTCACGTAGAATCCGAATCTGGCCTCCGTTTTCCCATCGAAACCCTCCTTCATGACGAAAAACGATTTTTTTCATCCCAAGACCACCAACACCCGCCCTTTTCCAACTCTGCCGCTCCACCCCTTGCCTCTCAGGAAAACTCCTCCCGCCTTTCTTCCCCACCCAAAATTTCACGCAGGTTGCGAATCTGGCCTTCGTTTTCCCATCCAAACCCTCCTTCATGTCGAAGAACGACTTTTTTCATCCCAAGACCACCAACACCTCTTCCTCTTCTCGGACCCATTCCTCCCAACACATCCTTGGCGCTCTCCCTCACCTTCCTTCCAGAGGGGGGGATGACTCATCGTTGCACATTTTGGACTTGCGCCTGCCATGGGGTTACTACTGATGTCTAAATGGAAATTGCGCTGAAGTCCATTATTTTCTATTACATGTGCAATAATTCATTTTAAGTCCATTGTGACAGCCTGATGGTGATCTTGCAATTCCTTGCTGATTGTTCGTCAATTCGACCCTATTATTCATAATTTAAAACGTCAAATGACAATGTAATTGTTATGTTAATTTCTAATTGTGACACTTAAATCGTCTTAGTCAAGGAGCTGAGACAATGTAAATCACTTCATCAACTACCAGCTGCGTGTTATGTTCGAACCCTTCTAACAGCTATTGAAGGCACGACAAGGAAACTTGTGCCTTTTGTTTCAGTTTTCTATCTCTCTTTCTCTCTCTCTCTCTCTCTCTCCCTTCTGTTGTCTGTTTTGGTTTCAGGCCACAGGTTGCGACTTTTGCATCTGTCCTGTGCACGCCAACATGCTGGCAAAAAGACTTGTTGGTCTGATTTGAGGAAGATGTTGGTAATAATGTTGAATGTCATTGAAATCAAGTTGATGCTTAATGGATACCTTAGTAATGATCCTTAATCGTCACATTCTTTAGATGTCATCTAACAAAGTCTTATCTCGCTCATTCTACAGCAATCAACTCTCCATGCTTCATGAGAATGTGATTAATAGAAGGCGTTTAATCCTTGGATAGACATTAGTAGTGCAAATTAGCATATCTGGACGCATTTGCTTTGTGGTGTTCTTCAGCATGCTATTCATAGAACAAAGACGCAAAAAGTGAAGATGTACGAATATGAAAATTTGAATATTTGAATATTTGAATGCACTTCGGAAAGCTCAGACGAGTTTGTTATACAAGCACTCTTTCAGAAAGTGCATGAATGGGTGCTTACTTGGGTTGCCAAGTACATCAAAGTGTATTCCCTTTCCATTTTTTTCAACTTACAATGTACTGTCACTTCTTATATGATAAGTGATATACAGTGAGTGTATTATCACGGTGTATGGAACCCCGAGCAATTCATAATTTGAAGATAACATTTATCAGAAACAAGGAGCATAATGAAATGGGCAATCGAAGGTTTGACTTCGAAGGCTTCGATGATTTGACTGTTCTCGAGCTCGACTGCAATGTAATTGAGAGCTTATGAAGTAATGAAGGATTGCTATTCAAATGCAGAGAATTATTGTAAAATCATATTGAAAATATCGTTCATTGTAAGGCATTTTCAGCCAATGGGTTAATGCAGGGGATCGTCGCCGATCATTGTCGTACGTCAGGGGTTGCTGCGTCATAGAAGCTATGTAAAAATATACAAAAAGTCATATAAATTGAAGTTCAACTGTTCAAATTATTCAACTAAATAAAGCTTCTCTGAATTATTAAATGTTTTGACACACCGAATGACTGTAGCGTCCTTATTTCTACTTGAATGAGGCTATGTTCTGCATCCGTGTTTTGCAATTTATTATCGAAGCGAAATAATTGCAACGCTCAACCTCACCCCATGTTACAACATTGTAATTCAATGAAACTTCAAATAAGGCACCTGGGCCTATTTCATAAAGCACTAATAGCTGATAAAATCAACTGATCATGTTCTGTTGGGGGTTTTGAATTGGAGAGAGTACGTACAAAGCGCTGGAGGAAGTAATCGGTCCTTTTCTCAGGCATTAAACGAAAAGAAACTATACCCATTCTCTTAAGGAACAAATTTCGAGATGCATCCGATTTTCTGCGACCAACAGTTTTTATCAGGTGATGAGCTATGCACATGGACCATCTGAGGCAACAGTATGTCGCTGTGTGAGAAGAGTCACATCTGTCATTATTGACATATGTTTAAGGACCGTGTCTGTTAAGGAGTATGCCATTAATTAACTGATATTTACAAAAATTTACAACGTTCCATTTTGAACGATGTCCGCGGAAAAACATAAATATTAAAAATCTGCATTGAATTTTCATCTTTTTCCGCGGGTTTTCGTTACAATGGAATAAAACAATCAGAGCCCGTTATTTCGAGACAAGTTTATCAGTTTTAAAAATTTCAAAATCATATTGCAATTTTTATACATCTATTTTTAGGAAGCAATTATTTGAATGCTGCACATGAGAAAAAGACTAGTTGAGAACAAATATTTTAATCGGTTAAATGCGAAAAAAAAGAAAACCCAGCCAATTTCACTGTCTGAAACTTGCTTCTTTAAAAACAAGCTTCTGACTGGTGGATAACTTTGTGTGCGATATCATACAACTCTTGAGATCTTCAACTTAACCATGTGCTGCATATAGAAGTCTGTCGTTAGTCAATCAAGACAAAGGTAACGTAGCGTCGATACAACGCAATCAGAAACATATATAGGTCAAATTACGTGTAAATTACAAACGTTTTATCAGCTATCTGTTGCTTTTATCAGTCGTTTATGAAATTGACATTCTATCAGTTGATAACTTACAACTGATAACTGACAAATGACAACAGATAGCTGATAAAAGTTTTATGAAATAGGCCCTTGGTCGCACTGTTTTTTTGTGAAACAAGGTTGGTTTAGCGACCAGTTCCACCTCTTTGTCATTGGCCCAAAACAGGGCTATGTATTGCAAGTCTATCAATATGGTGTATACATGCTGGATGAGTATAACTCACCCATGATAGTGGATTGCATGATAAACCTGTATGAAAGTGGCACCATACATCTTGACAATCTAATTGTGCATTCTGTAGCTGTAATGTCTGATTTATGTCAAAGTACACATTTCTTGCGTCCTCACAACTTTTACGCCCACATAGATTTCTCTCGGTGAAAATGGATTGGATTCGTGTGCCGTGCAAGCAAACATCTTGACTAATTGAATCGACCGACTTTCTTCTTATTTGAATATGATTGATTGAAGTTGCCATAGCTCACTAAAAATCTAATTGAATCATGTTAAATTAAATTTACACTTGCCAGAAGCATAATCTTGTACTTTAGCAGAATTCTGACTCTTTCATAATCAGTGCATGCATCAGAGAATGTGCTTGTAAATCTCTTTCATCAGATTTCTTATGAAATTAATTTAGCAAAGCTTTATTGATTAATTGTGAGCGGTATTTCAATATGTATTTTAGAAACACCATTTGGATTTTAGAATGCGGAAAATGCGAACATATGATGCATATTTCAGAAAGAACACTTGGATTTCAAAAACGAAATCGGCCTATGTACTTCAGATTAGATTACAAAATTAGTTAATCGATAAGTCATAAATCGATAATTGTATTTAAGAAAATAATGTAAGATTTGCAACAGAATTGAAGGAAATGCGAAATGTTATTCATGAAGGAAATTTTGAAATTTAGAAAATCAAATTTGTAAAATAGAATAACAGGCCTTTGTCCGTTGCTGATGGCATGGTACACCCCATGCCATCAGCAAACGTCGGCGACTACGCGACCATTCTCAACGGCATGTCCCCGGCGGAAAAGTGGCAAATTATAATATGATCCCAAATTGCTACTTATTAAAGTTGAAGTGGATATTGCAAATGGATGTTGCAAATTGCATAGAAAGCGTGAAAATTTCCTTAGTATTCTTGTCATTCAGGTACGTCATTGATTCGATATCGACTTCAGAATTGCAAATGTCACCTCTTGCATTATTTCGCATTTTCTATATGCCTATCTGATATCAGTCGAAATTTGTCTTTCTGCAAATGATAAATTCACTTTTTCAAATATTTATTACATTTCTGAAATATAGGTTTTGCTTTCTTAAATCCAAATGGGGTTTCCGAAAGTTGCATATATTTTATTTCTGAAATCTTTCGTCTTTCATAAAATTCATGATTGCCGAAATACGTAAGAAAAAGATAAAGCGCTCTTTTTGAAATTCGATTTCGATGACACCGCAAAAGTGAATTTTCGTGCTGAAGCTATTTAAAAATGTCAAATTGCAAACTGAAATTCGCCTTCGATTTCGAAATTTCAAATTAATCAATTTTCAGAATTGCTTTCGTCATTCTCTGACTGTGATTTCGACTCAAACTTGTATGAAATCGACAATGTGCGTGACTTTCTCTTTGTTTCATTGCACACCTAAAGATGCCCTAAAAGATAGTTTGATAACAAGACTTTAGTTTAATGAAAATATCTTGAAAGCACGTCGCTTCTTTGTTGTGGCGTTAGGAAGATTGAATACAAAACCTTTATCGAGCAACAAAAAGACGTTATGTCATGGCATTCAGTCATAGAGTGCATGCACTGAGTACACGCTGTTTTGACGCTGAATGATGTCCTTTGTCTCTCCTGTCAGACATGAAGTTAATCTGAGGCGGATTACGGGGTATTCGCGATCTTCTTGCGGATTTTAGTTGCTAACATGTGGTGAATACCACTGGATAAATGAACTATATGCAAGTACACTGTAAATCGCTCGATACGAAAATTACATACAAACATATACCAAAATCACATACAATTTGAAACTAACATCTGATACGAGATTCTCGTATGTTTACAGAGATCTGGTATATTTTTCATACCACATCTCACTTACTTTCGTATGTGATTGGTATGTAGCGACACGAACTATTCTATCTGTGATTGGCTGTTTTACACTGAAATGCGAGTTGTTGGTATTTTTTATATACGAGACCCGATGCAAATTCATCCTTATTCGTATGTCTCTAGTATGCATTTGGTATGTGCAGCTGTAAGTCACATACAAAAATAGATGTACTACATACTACTGTCAAATAACTTTTTTCAGTAATACCAGTCGCAAATATTTTTTGTTTGATAGAGTGATATTTAACTAGATTAGATTTATTGTGAATTTTATGCTCCACGAGATTGTCGTCGTTGCTACTTGTCTAGCAACATTAATATGACGTTTAGTTAGCTCTACTTTATGAACCAAGTTGATAAACATCATTTCATATAAACGATATCTTCCTTGCGATCATGTTGACTTATATATCTCAAACATAACTATTTTTTGCGTCCATGAATTATAATGTGTTTTTATTTCGGATTGATAATATGCTTAATTTCAAAATTACATAATGCATAATTGTTGATGGTTGAATACTTTTTGATTATTCATGAAATATCTTAGACTTACGTGTATTAAAATCGAATTCATTATGGAAAGTATGACATTTGAATGTCATTGTCTCACTACTTACAGAACAGTAGTAACATTAGTGTGATCTTTATTGACAAAGGGCCTTAAATCAACATACTTTGGAAATGATTTATGCTTTCTTTTAACATTGTGCTGGTATGGCTTTAGTATGTAAAGCACAACACATTTGAAATAACATACAAAAAGCATACAAATATATACCAAGAGAATACAGAAATATACCAAAAAAGTATTTTGGTATGCATCCTTCGTATGTGATTGATATTGAGCGATTTACAGTGTAGGCCTGCACTAAGTTTAAGTTTTATTTCATTATATGTAAAATCAATTATATGGAATGGAGCGCATTGGTTGTTTTGCTGGACGTTAGCCATGCTTTTCTGACTGTTTTCTGACTTTTACTATCTGGTCTCTTCCTAGAGGTGACAGAGCCTTAGTTGCCCCTTCTGTGATAACAAGGTCATTTGTAGTGAAAATTCCGACATCGACTGACAGCCAACCTCTTTAGCAAGAGCATCGATTCTTTGGAAAGGCTGATTTGGAAACTCCTTCCGAGGTTCCGAGAAAATGTGCGGATGATCACAAGGTGCGGAGACTTTCGGATGTCGAGAGGATAAATATCGTTGTAGCTTTCAAAGATGATTCAGTCAATTTGCAAAGAAGGGTTGATTGAACATTTTCTATGTTTCCCGAAAGCAATGTATACTCTAGGAAGGGTTGTCAAACATTTTAAGCATGCAGTTTTACAGCAAGCTATTCGAAACCTTAAGTTATTCCTAATCGACTTCAATTTTATCTTTTGATGATTAAAGGTTTAACATGCAGGATCCTATATTTCATCTTCAACATCAGTTTTAGTGATCAGACAATATTCTCAATGGGAAAGCCAACCTCACGAACTGTCACTCGATTGACGCGAAACCGACGCAATCACCTTTGACACTTTGTTGTCACTCATCTTACCTTACGATTGGATAAGTTGCCAGGTGATGCAGGAAGCAGTAAATGTAGAACAGCACAGAGGCATTTTGTTGAACAAAGTACTTCCAATCAAGACACAGCTGCTAAATCGAACACAATCGATTCACCAACAGTAGGGGACAGACATAGCCACTTAGGGGTCTTGTAAGACCCGAACTCCAGACATCAAAATTGAACAATCGTTGGATTGGTCGGGATAAAGCTACTCCCGTTCTCCAAAAAACCTAGACGTTAATCCGCTGTTGGACTTCTGAGTATGGAGCCAGATGCGAAATAGTGTTTAATAGGTACACCGTACACAAAACATTTGCATGAATTGAGACGAGAATTAACATTATTTATTGGACAACATGAACACAGATTAAGTAAAGAAGGGGTTAATTAGTTATCGTCCTTAAAAACACTTTTTCATGCGCCGTGAGCTTTGCTTACTCTGTGATAGAAGTAATCGTTTTATTTTTTTGAAGTAAAAACTTCGACTTTTGGTTCTTTAAACATTGTGAAAACCTATAGAATGTAGCATAATAGCAGCTTGTAAAAATCCGCAAGAAGATCGCGGACACTAGTATTATCATGAACAGGATTTCATTTTTTAGAAGAAAGTCATGTGGCTCTAAAGAGAGTGTCTTGCAGCAACATTCTGATCTTGAATGCATGATGTGACGGTCCAATTATTCTTTTATTGGAACATTAGTGTGTTCATATTTTGTAAAAAGACTTATGAAACGTTACCAGTCTTGAATGAAGGGTGTTCACGCTATTCCCGCCGCTAATAATAAATCAAAATATATAAAATATATAATGCTAAATCAAAGACATTGCGAATGTTTAACATAATGCCGTTTAATTAAGATGCACAAAATATAACCAATATTATTCAAAATGGGTATTACACATATTGTTCAATGTGGCGACCTTGATGTTCAATACGCATACCGCAGCGCTTGGAAAAGTTGGAATAACAATTTTGAACCATATTATGATCAATCTGATAGAGTGCATACTCACATTTCTCTGCTAGTTCCTGTAAAGTAGCTGGCCTTGGTTCTGTGTAAACTTTATCACGCACAAATGACCAAAGCCAGAAATCACTTATGGCAAGGTCTGGGCTTCGCGGCGGCCATTCCGTTGGTCCAGAAGGACCTATCCACCGATGTTTTAGATTTGAATCTAGTAGCTCTCTAACTGCTAGCGCCCAGTGCACTGACGCACCATCTTGCTGATAATAATGATGGATACAGTATATCTATTGCTTGTAAGAGATGGCATCACAATTTCTCTCAAAATATCACAATAACGTTCCTGGTTCATTGTTTCAAAAGGATCCCAAAGCACAATCATCCATTAGAATAGAATAGAATAGTGTTTATATTGAGAATGAAAATCACAATTTACAATCAAGTGTTGACAGATAAAAGGTAGATGTGGTAAAAAAATAGCACCTATCATTAGATAAAAGTAGTGACCAAAAGTTATGGCGGACGGCGACTTTGAGTCTTGCACATAAAACTAGCCATAAAAGGAAAAAACGAGTCTTTCATCTTGACAGTGCGGCATAGCGGGATGCAAGTAACACCAGTATGTAACAATCTTTCAGGGGTTAGTTTGTGAAGAATGTGTGTATTGTCATTTTCAGCTTTGATAAATAATTGTTTGCTAATCAACAAACGGCGGTTTTCAATTTCACGTAAAGAACACTGACAAGTTCTGGGATCGTCTCGAAAAATTATCATATGTCCTCTTTTATCGACTCGAGCAAGACGGTTGTTCAATATTCTATTGAGGCTTACAAAAACAGGGCAGGGATATTCACAAACAAATCTTACATATGAGGTATACACTTGGTGAAGTTCGTCGCTCGATACAAATGGACGAAGCTTGCGTAAAACATAAAAGCGCTTATTGACAACTTTAATAATATTATTCACATGAGCCTCCCAACTTAACGTTTCAGAAATAGTGATACCCAGGATATTAACAGATGGGACAATATCAACAGGAAAACTGTACAAAGATGGGTTCCGCAAATCAGAATTCTTAAGACAGATGACTGCTTTGGATTTTGACACGTTCAAAGAAAGATTGTTTCTTTCACACCAGTTTGAAACATCATTGACATAGGTAAGTACAATCTCATTAACATGGGCAGAGTCAGTATCATAAATAGGTAATATCAGCGTCAGATCGTCTGCATATTTCACGCAACCTACAGCATTACCTAGATTCCCAGTACATCGATAATCACCAAAAAATGCGGCAAAAATATATGGAGCGAGAACAGTACCCTGCGGAACACCTGACATTCTTTGAAAAGGTTTCGAAATAACATCTTGTAAAGTAACAGAAGATGCCCTGTCTCTGAGGTAATCATTCAGCCATAACACAATACCAGAGGGCAAGCCAGCTCGTAAGAATTTGCTAACAATAAGATCATGATTTAGCTTGTCAAAAGCCTTCTGAAGGTCAAAAGTTATGAGAACCGAGCCGCAGCAATTCTTTTCATCATAGTTTTTGCATAGCCCATTTGTGATTGTTACTAGAGCTGTTGCAATTGAGCATGATTTTCTAAATCCATGCTGTTCTGGGCCGAATAACTGCACAATTTGTGGGTACATATTCGTCAATACAATTCTTTCAAACAATTTGGCAGGGAGAATGGTCTGTGAGATCGGTCTTAACTTATCAATCTTTGTTGGATATGCTTTGGGCACCGGTGTTATGACATCGCTTTTCCATTCAATGGGAAATTTTCTTTGATCAATGGACGCTTGATAAATATCAGTGAGAGGAAGAACAATGTATTTTGACAGCTGCTTATAAATGATGGAGGGAATATTTTTGTCACCTGATGATTTGCTTGATTTTACTTTTGTCAAAGCAATCATGACGTCATGCGCATTGACTTGCAAACTCCAACCGTCATCAATTATTTCATTGTCAACAGGCATTAAATTTCGATTTAGACCACCTTTGAACTCATCAACAATCTTTGTTAATGTATTTTGAACACCACCATATTCGTTTATGCAATTATCAAAAGTGTTTTTTCTTTTTTCTTTTCCAGTGAATGAGGCCAGCAGTTTCCATGGTCCGTTGGATTTGCTTTTGATTTTATTATCCCAAATTTGTTTGCATTTCTGGACTTCGTTTCTCACTTTGATTTTCAGATGCTCATATCGACCCCAATCTTTTGCCCGGTATGCAGCCCAGCGCTCATCAATTAGATGTTTTGTTAGCGGAGTCAACCACTCCTTATCATTTGAGCTCATAACAACATCATGTTGGGGGATTATTTGGTTGACATACGTCGACAATTTGTCATGAAATATACGCCATTTGCCGTTAACATCATTGGTACTCGACAATAAAGACCAATCATGGTTTTCGACTATGGAACAAAGTTTATCAATGTTCGATTTTCGAAGATCATATACTTTGCGAACAGAAAAATAGGATGCATTTACATTTGTATCAACAAAGCTGTGACAGGTAATGAACAAGTGATCAGCGTTGCCAATGGGAGAGTTGTACTTTACATTATCAGGGGTGTACGAAGTGTTCAAATCTCTCGATATCAAAACATGATCCAAAATTATATCTTTACGTGTTGGGTGAAGAATGAGATCAGATAGATCAAAATCATTACATAATAACTGATGGTTGAAATGATTCGAATCTCCGGCCATAATGAAATTGTACAAAGGCTTCAAAGCCAAAAGATATTCGTATGAATTACTGATGAAATCGTAAATTGCACCAGGATCATTCGAATTACATGATGGTGCGATGTACATACATAAAACATACAGTCGTGTGTTTGGAATTTCTATAATATTAACAGAAGCATTCTCTGGAAAACTGAATAGCACATGGACATCGGAAGGACATAAAAGTTTGCTGACATACAGGGTGAGTAAAAAGTAATGCCCGATCTTTTCACAGTAATCTGACTTGAGAGTCAGTGACAATGTTGAATTGGAAATCGACCATGATTCAGATGAACCATGAATTTCATGATTTCACCAGGGATATGCGATAAAAGATAAGAGAGACATCAGCATTTGCATATTAAATCAGGTAGCTGAAATCGGGCGTTACTTTTTACTCACCCTGTATATAGCTGCACCTCCTCCTCTTCTTCTATTCCGATCGTTTCTAAACATGCTGTAATTTGGTATGTGAACCAAGGCGTCCGAAACATTACAATGGAGCCAGGTTTCCGTTATACAGACAATGTCAGATTTTATTACAGACAAAATAGCACTTAATTCATTCACTTTCGGTAAGAGCGATTGAATGTTTACAAGGGATACAGAGGGGTAACTAGTAGACGGTTTACTTGCGGACAGGAGAGGCATAAGAGAGTTTACCGAAAATTTGTAGCAGTGTTTTTTTGAACTATTTCTCCGTGACGTATCCAGACATCTTCGCCTGCCTGTCTGCGAATCTTAAGTTCTTGTATCAATAATTTATGTTGTTTGCTCTGAGAAGGGGTGAGATCTTGATTGATATAGATACTTTTGTGATTTGCGGAGCTTTTCAACTTTTTGGCATTTTTCAAGATGGTGTACTTGAATTTTCCGCTACTGCAAGTTACCTTTAATGGACGACTTTTATTCGCTACTGGGCGCCCCAACCTTTGAATTCTATTGACATTAATTCTACCGTCGATAACATCAATATCTTCGAGGACTCCTATCACCTTTCCAAAATCTCTTTCCCGTCGCTCTTCGACATTTCCTTCATTCACTTCCGGGATGCCAATCATGATTAAGTTATTCTGGCGCAGTAAACACTGATGCATTTCTTCAGTTGCTTTATTCACTTCTTCATCAATCTTTGAACTTATGGTGTTGTACTTATCTTGCAATGTGTTATACTTTTGAGTAAGCTCAATATGACTGTCAATCAATGAAGATAGCTTTGATAAATGCAACTGCATGACCTCATTTATCTTTTTCTCTATGATAGAGATTATATCATTCTGATGTGGAGCCGGGGGTGATTCGGAAGTATAGCTGGTTTTGGACTTTAGAGAGATAACAGCTTCTAAAAGTTCCTGTTTTGTAACCGTACTTTTCTTGTTTTGTAGGTCAGCAAGTCATAGATATGACTCTGTTCGTTGAACCCATATTGCAGAAATAGAATGTCCGGACAACAATGGATGAAAACAAACAGCAACACTAAACGAATTATTTTTAGCTCTGTACAGATGACGCTGTGTATGTCACGTGATCAAAAATCAATAATTCAGAAATCGAGCGACAGAGAGTGTCTTAGATGCAATGAAAATAACAGCTGATTTTCAATGCAGTTGACAATACCAGCTGTTCATACACACTCTCAAACACTCGAAATGTGGATAAAGATCACAAGATACGAGGCCGGTGTTACGAGATTCAGTTTCCCTAGTTTGTCTGATTGCCAAAGACCATGCAAAGACGGACAGATCCAGTCGGCCCAACACTGAACAGCAAAGCGAAATAACGTCGAATTAGATATCTATGCACTAATCCCGAATGACAATAGCACAGACTAAGCAAACACGTGATTCCAGCGATAGAGGATCGTGACACATAAGAGACCAAGTGATGGACACTCACTCCAAATCGAACACGGGTCCAAAAACGTGCAAAAAACACGAAAACCACTGAAATACTTGGCAAAAACCTCCAACAACTACAATCAGGAGACAAAGACGAATCTGCCAATCAAAAAATTAATGAGATCGATCCACAACATCCACCAGAGAATAAAAAAAATTGCCCGACAATGAGAGCGGCAAAATCGTACAACCGTCACACAGAGAGGTTAGATGCATTACGCGGAATCATAGCCAAGAGTATTATTGCTGAAGACTTCAAAGGTTTAATCGTTATCTTGTGTTCATTATTTTGAGCAGTTATGTCTATTGCTTAATCCGTTTAAATGAAAAGTCGCCTCATCACCAAAAATGATCTTTAGATGCCACATGGGATCCAATAACTACTTCTGAATAACATAATTGCAAAACGTCAACAGCTTTTGAAAATCGTCTTCATTAATTTGTTGAACAAGTCTGTATTTGAAAGCCTTCATGTTACATTCCTTGAGAATGTTATTGAATGTACCTAACGATACTCCAAATCTTTGTGCGGCATTTCGTTGAGATGTACACACTCGATCACCCATTGCACCTACAATCGCATTTGTCGTAGCATCATTGATTTTGTGTTCGTTTTGATCAATACCACGTCATTTTAGAAGCACGGAGAGGGTTTCAAGAAACCGTTTCTTCCAATCTCTAATTGTTCTAACCGGAGGTGCTTCTTTTTTATGTTCCTCTGTATAACGTCGACGTGCTTGCTCAAAGTTGTAGAAAGTAGAAGTAGAAAGTATATATATTTGTGAATGAAAATCAAACTGTGCAGACAAATTCAGAATGCTTCATAATAGTACAGAAGAAAAGATTCAATTGAGTCAAAATGCAAGGAACATAATGCTGTGCGGTAGAAAAAATAACGTTGTGAGTAAAGAACGGTTATTGACAATGCAAAACAGAACAAATTACAAAACAACGCTGAACTACGTATACAGCTGGTTATAAATAAATGTGCAATAGGGTATGAAGGACCTTGACCGACGTGTAGTTCTGCATAACGGCTGCATTAATTTCTGGGAGTGGATTAAGCTGATTGGGCATAGATGGTGAAGTATATGATCAGCTTCCATGATGTTCTTAAAAACTTTGATTGCTTGGTATTGACGCCTAATAAACAATGGAGTGAAGTTGTCACAGCCACAGGAACTACCACAGATGATTCGGTGGCATCTTCGACATATCTTTTCCATCTTTTCAGCATTCAATTTATTGAGACCAACTAAGAGAGGCGAATTGTATTCCAAAATACCAAGGATGAATGCATTGTATACTTTTACCAAATCATTTTTACTTAACATAGGAAATGATTTCATTCTTTTAAGAGGATATATTCGACGGGAAGCGAGCTTGCATATCAATGTGTCAATATTGTCGTAAGATATAGCATACGAAACAGTCTTGACAATCTCTTCATTACTATATCCTGGATAATTCATTATAATTTCATTTTCATACAGTGCACCATTAAACCAAAGAATTAAGTGAAACAAGATTGCTAACGTTATATGAATGAATATAAATGAAATTTAAATACATATACATAGATATTTATGACTGTCACAATGATTTTTATTTTGAATTGGTGACCTGGATAGCCTGAATTTTTGATTTAGTATTAGCAGCGGGAATAGCGTGAACACCTTGTACAATCGAAATTGAAATGAAAACAAAATAGTTTTCAATGTTGGGTCTATTTGTAGGCCTATCAAGACATTGGCAGTGTATTAGTTTAAAATTAACAATTTTAGCGAACTAACAAAGATCACATGTAGCTGCAGGAATGATGATAATATGCACTCTCAGTGAAGATAGCATTCACACAATTCATTTGTGTTTTGACTACTATTCCAAAAAATACTTGAAATTTCGATTATAATGTAAAAAATGATGGATTATGTTTGAAAACAATGGTAAACGGTGATGGAAGTGTATTTCACATTTATAAGCAGTAGCATCCGTCTATGGATTTCGCCATATGTAGATAGTCTCAAGAAACAAAACACATTCAAATTGGGTGTTGCAGCTTTTCAAATTTTTACATCCGTCAAATCTTCTGGAATTAACATTTTTTAATCTCTTGCAACTTCCTCTATACTACGAGTATAATCCATAAAAACCATTTCAACTATTTTCACCCGAACATCAATAGGGAAGAAAGCGAAAAACTGTGTAAAAATACAGTAGGCCTATGCGATTTTCTGATGTGAATGATTGCTAGCTGATGGTCAATTATTTCCTTACAAAACTAGATTTTTTGCAATTGCTCTACAAAGTGATAAACAGTGATTGAGATGAATTCCTTGCCTGAGATGGAAGGCTCCTCATAATCACACAACTATGAAACGTTCAGGGACAAGCAAGGAGTAGACATCGATTTCATGAACAGCATGATGTTTTCAATATATCACACGCAACAAATTGCATCTTGCGCGAATATTTATATTAGATAATATACAGGCACTGTTATTCATGATGTCCCAAATGAGTAGATCCAACTAAAAGAAGTGATGAGCCTGAGTAGGACTTACTAATTACGACTAAAAATGAGTCCCAAAATAAAGTACTCGTTGAAATCGAAGAAATCAGTACTCATTTTATAACTCTCTGGGTTCGAAAATACAGCACTTAATTCGTACCAATTTTTGCACTCATTAACACTAGAAGGACCGACCGGTCATTTCTGACCGCTGCTAAACTACGAAGTGCTATAGCTTCTATCAAATTCGATATTCCGACTCAGTTTGTCTTGACTTTTCTTGAATATGTAATGGCTTCATATTAGTTGCATTAAAATTTGATTGGACCTATTACTTTCTTTGTTTTATGTGTGTCTACCTACAAGGACCGGACCGGTCAAAATTGATCGCTTATTAATATCGCTTAGAATTTTTGTAAGTTGAATTCAATTTTCGAATAGAAATTGGAATAAGCGTGCAGTCTCAAGCCGGATTGCTGCATTGTCAAACGTTAGTGAAATGCATCGCATGAGCAATGATTTTCACATGGAAAAGTCAACCATGGACTACGCATGATTTATCATGTCTTTGATTTCTATTTTGTTACAGCTGAACCATGGCGATTCATTTCCAAAAATCCCTCATATTCACAATTTCATGAAAATTTGAAGTGCAGTGACACGTACTGAATATCATTTTTTGCTTCAATTTTGCACAAAATCCTTTGGTATATCGACAATCAACATTGATTGATGTCTTCAAAAAAGTAATTAAGAACCATGGAGAGGAGATGATAAATAAGGTCATGGAATTCATCAGTCAGTGACTGTGTAGATATCATGACTGTTTCATTAGCAACCGTATAGCTAAAGGTGATCGAAGCAATGAGTGGCCAAGAGGGCTCATTGTTCAGACTATCTATGGTACTATTTGCTAATAAGCGGTCAACAATGATGAAAAAAGCGGTCAATGGCTAAGGTAATTATAATAATATCATAGATTTATCAATTGAACCTCTATAAAATTTTACCGATAATTCTGATTCATCCATGGACGCCTAGATATATGAAGCACACATAAGCTAGATATATTGTCTTAATTGACGCAGAATAAAATGAAATGAAATATGGTGTTTCATATATCTAGGCGTCCATGATACATCCCACTGGGCATAGTTCTGTATAGTACCATAGATAACCTGAACAATGTAATATTGCAGTTCAGATATCTGAACCGCAATATACTATAAGGCTGAGGGCCGTCAGGCACGAAGCCATAGCTTATTGCGGTTCTGACATCTGAATTGCAATATCATTGTGTTGAGATTATCTATGATTGAACCACAATATGCTAAACAGGTATATTGCGGTTCAATATTTTAACATTGAAAGATATACGAACCTAAACACAATGTAATTATATATGCCTATTTAGAGGTCAGCAATGATCCAACTGGAGGTCGCTTACGCGACCTCCAGTTGGATCATTGCTGACCTCTAAATAGGCATATAAATATAACATTGCTAATCAGATACTGACTGAGTTGCAAAGAATCGATTGGAATGATTCCAACGACGAAGACATACAGAATAGTGACTAGCATGCGGACTATTCTGACAGTGACAGTAAAAGTGATCACGAAACAGCTGAACTTCTGCAGCATCGCGTTCAGGGACTAAATGGATATTTTCTCTCGTGATTTCGAACATGAACAAGTGCCTGCAGGGAAAAGCTCGGATCCAGCGTCGTGAGTTTATCAAGAATTTCATTACCATCCAAAAAAGGATTCCTGAAACGATTTCATGTTACAACACTGCAAAATGTGGAGTTGTTATTTTCGACCAGATGTCGAGATGCCATTCACTCAAAGCTGGTAATCGGCGTTTGCCAATGGCGGTGTCTTTCAACCTCATTGATATGGCGGGAATAAAATCATCGTCACTATTTCGAATGACAGCTACATACGATTTATCACAGAGACAGCATATACTACTTGTATTTCAAGACAATGTGCAGCCAGAAACAAAGCAGAAGTGAGCCTGCCGCAATCTCATTGTAGTCGATTCAAGAATCGCGAGAATGTTGGCCTTGGCGGAGAAAATGACAGTATGGCTCTTCAAATAAGTATAACATAATGCGGAATGTGCAAAAAAAAGTTGCTGCGGAATGGTAAAAGAGAGGCAGTTGCTACATGTTTCATTGCTGCTGAAGTTAAGTAGTTTTTATAGTTCCATTTCTTTACAAGTCGATTGGATGTTCAAAAGAAACTTTTCATGTAAAATACCTAATTTCTCTGGTAGTCGACTTTGATGGAATATTTCAAATCATCAAACTATCATTATTTTTTCAATTTCTTGTAATCACATCATCATACATGATGATAGCATGTACATGTCATATTATGCAACACCGGCTTAGATGTGATATTATGACATCGGAAATTATGGGTAGCCTAATAACTAAAATAATAACTGATGCAATAATATACTGTAAGTGAACATGTATAATAGAATGGATGAAAAAAGTTTAATTAACAACTTAAGATACGCCGGTCAGTTTTGACCGCTTTAGTCCTTCTAGAAAGTGAAACTTCTTGGTCCTTCTAGTGTTAAATGAGTTGTATAGGACAAGCACCTCGCACCAGTCGATGAATGCCATGCGGCATATCTAACCCATTATTTTCTAAACGCACATCTATCTATGAGAACTGTTGTGGCAATTAAGCACTAATGCATTTAAATCAATAAAATTATATTCATTTTGTAGAAAATGATTGAATAACAAACAACAGGTGAATTACAATTGTGATCAAAGGTTACCATGCGTACTTAGGAAACGGAAATATGCATGCTTTATGCGAGGGTTTCTCAGCGACATGATGATAAGGTCAATAAGGAATGAAGTAGTCAGATGCAGTCAGAAAGTGCTAATAGCATTAATAGTGAAATTAAACAAGTTAGCTTATAACTCACACGTCATACGTCTTTGAAAATATTATGATTGCTATTAAATTTGCACCTTACCGCTTGCAATTGTAAACATGACAATTCACATGCCTAAAGTAGTCATGGCATGTCCGCGCGGAGAATGTGCAAACTCTACATTTATGTGCATAATTCAGTATGCAACACTGCATGCATCTTAATCATGGATGCCAAATCAAACTACTTTTAATTGCTTTGAATAGTTGTAAAATTAAAACAAATATATTATCAAACACGTTTTCTGCTTCATATTTGTGCTTTCCAAATAAGTATTTCGATTTTCAACTACTATATTGATAATGCATTCCTACAAAATTTTTGAAATGAAGATTGACTGGATGATATCTTAATATTGATATTTCATCATACTGGTTCTCAATTAGCAATTAATGAGCATTTTAATCCTTCTGTGAATATAAGTTCGGCATTGTACTGTAGTGCCTTACCGTTTAGTACTGAGACTGTTAATTAAATAGGACCTAATGATTTTCAGTGTAATCGTAACAGAGTAGGCTACCAATCGCACTGTAGGTTTATATGAAATCTAGTATTTGAATATCAAGAAATCTAATTTTAACGAAGTGCCTGCAATCAGCCGCGAACTTAACATAATTTCGGTGCGAGTGATCTTTTCAAAGCTGTAACAGCCGAGCCTATTCAATTCTCATTTTGCTATGGCTTGGTAGCAAAACTTAAGTTGTTTAATAGAGAAAGGTTTTAATACCTCAACAGTGATTTAAACAGTGTAACAGAATCCTCTGCTTGTAAAGTGGTGAATGGAGTATTACTGCCCGAATTGATCTGAAAATGTTTACTTATATTCTTAAAATTCCAACAAGAAGTTTCTTGAACGACCGAAATTCTTCTGATTGGTTGCTCCTAGTTTCGACCTAGTTTAATAGCATTTCCAGATATTTATAAACAGATAAAGTCTTCCTTCAGATTTGAGGCTCAAAATGAATCTTCTACTAACTGGCACTATTCTAATTTTTGCAGCAAGCGTTGAATACTCAGTTGGGCACAAAGACTGTGGACAGCCGCTGTTATACACTGGGGCGATTGGATACATGAAGTCTCATAACAACTTTGGTCGTCGTCCGTATTCACGAAATCAGAATTGTGAGTGGAGGATACAAGCTCCTCCGGATCGTCATATATTATTAGTGGTCACCAAAATGGACTTGGAAGATGAATCGAATTGCAAAGCAGATTCTTTATCTATATCCGATATCAATATCAATCAAACGAAGACAATTGGTGTTATCTGTGGAGCACGTCAAGGTGACTATTATGTTTCGAGCAGCAACATCTTATTTCTTAAATTCAAATCTGACTCTACTTATGAAAAATCAGGATTCTCCTTACGTTATTATGTTATTAATAGAACCGAGTTGTGGACCAAACCAATTGACGGTATAATTTCCAGAGATGCTCGAAATCGAACGTGCGTTGAAGCTCACGAGGTCACATGTGTATCGAACCAACTTTGTTTACCGAGAAAATTTGCTTGTGATAGAATTAATGATTGCGGAGACGCATCAGACGAGCAGGTATGTGGAAGGCGAAGGCCAGGATGTCGCCGAGACCAATATTCATGTCTCAATGGTCAATGCATCCCGTACCCTTTTAAATGTGATCGGTTTTACGATTGTAATGACCGCTCCGATGAACACTTCTGCGGCCTTGATGGCATTGATGCAGAGACGGGCTTCACTATTCCAGAATCAAGCCTAATTTCTGATGAAAATGTGACGTGCGGAACAAAGCCTATTCCACATGTTGTGTCTGATAGAGTAGTTGGTGGTCAGGTTGCCAGACCGGGGTCGTGGCCCTGGATGGTGTCATTGCGCTTTGATGGTCATCATATGTGTGGAGGCGTCGCACTGAGCAAGAAATGGATCCTGACGGCCGCACATTGTCTTCATGGGCTGGAATCCGAACGACTTTGGCAAGTCCATGCAGGTCGCTTCATGCGAGACGGTGGATATTTTGCAAATATCCAGGTGCGTTTCGTTTCACAAATTCTAAAACATCCAAATTATAATCCCTACTCATTCGACTACGATTTTGCCATGCTACGTCTTACTGAGCCATTGGTGTGGACAAATATTGTATTGCCCATATGCCTGCCCAATGCACCGGTCAGCAATGGCACCCGTTGCTATATAGCAGGCTGGGGTCAAACGATGGGGACTGGTGGAGCCGGCCGACTGAAGCAAGGTTACATAGAAGTGTTTTCAAACGATCTTTGCGTCAAGGATAATCGGGGTCGCTTGACATCCCGCATGGTATGCGCTGGACGTCAAGAAGGAAAAGTAGATACATGCCAAGGTGATAGCGGAGGACCCCTCATGTGTGAGGTTGGACCTGGAAAATGGGAAACAGTTGGGATTACTTCATTTGGTGGATTCTGTGGAGAAAAGAATAGTCCAGGAGTGTATGCAAGAGTAAATTCTCAAAAACAGTGGATTGAAAATAATTTAGAAAGTTGAAATTCTTTGCTTATTTCCTTTGACTTTAACAACTTTAATTGTATGCTTTTGTTGTGCTAATCCAATTCTAGAGTTCTTTTTGAATATCTTTTGAGATCGGATGTCACGAGTAGGTGACTGTGGCGAACAGATGTCGAAATTACAGCCCTGAATATTGAATACATTGAGTTGAATCAATTCATGTGTTCGCAAAATGCCATGTGTTTGTAAAATGCCCAATTTAGAATTCCCTTATGTCTTGATGAAATCAAATGAAATATGCTGCTTCATACTTATCATTATGTACGTGAATGAATTTAAAAAATGCTTGATGCACTGAGGTACTTCAGTCGGCTCAGAGCATAAGGATAAGTTGTCATCACAGAGAAGATCAGATACTGATAGGAAGTGATTTCCACACATCTTAGGAGAAAAATCCTTATTTTCATGATTTGTGTCAAAAATGACGTTTATCTACCAGAGTCGACAAAAAGTTTATTCAGTTATTAGTAGTCATCCCGTTGCAGATCCAAGCACGGTGCGGTGCAGCGATGAGTCATCATGCTGACTCAGCCCCCCCCCTCTGGAAGGAAGGAAGGAGGTGAGGGAGTTCGCCAAGGATGTACTGGGAGGAATGGGTCCGAGAGGAGGAAAAGAGTGTTTCCCTACCCCCCCCCCCTTTGAAAGGAAGGAAGGAAGGAGGAGTTTTCCTGTGAGGCAAGGGGTGGAATCTCGGAAGGATAGAGTGAGAAAGGCGGATTTTGGTGTTTTTGGGATGAGAAAGGCTGGAATTCGGCATGAAGGAGGCCTCGGATGGAAAAACGGAGGCCAGACTCGGAATCTACGTGAAATTTTGGGTTAGGAAGGTTGTTTCCAGCGACATCGAAGAGAAAAGATTTTGAGGACGTCCCCCCCCTCCCTCGGCAGCGATCTTCCAACTTTGGTTCCAGATATCGTAGAAAAAATGCAGTAGCTAGCTTGAAAGCAACGCTATTTTCCTGGCAGTGGAAAGGAAAGTTGGCCCTATTTTCCTGGGTTTAGAGAGGAAAATGGCAGGAAACGTCAGAGTTAGAAAAGGCAGGTTTTGGTCATTTTGGGATGAAAAAGTCCGTTTTTCGGCATGAAGGAGGCCTCGGATGGAAAAACGGGGGCCAGATTCGGAATCTACGTGAAATTTTGGGTTAGGAAGGTTGTTTCCAGCGACATCGGAGAGAAAAAATTTTGAGGACGGCCCCCCCTTCCCTCGGCAGCGATCTTCCAACTTTGGTTCCAGAGATGGTAGAAAGTCGTGTGATAGCTGATTTGAAAGCTAAGAGTGAGAAAAATGCAGTGGAAAGCGCAGTTTTGCCCTATTTTCCTGGGTTTAGAGAGGAAAATGGCAGGAAAACGTCAGAGTTAGGAAAGGCAGGTATTGGTCATTTTAGGATGAGAAAGTCTATTTTCGACATGCATGAAGGAGTGCTCGGATGGGAAAACTGAGGGCAAATTCGGACTTTTTGACCAATTTCGGGTCTAAGAACTTGTTTCCAACTCAATCGGAGAGAAAAAGTTCTGACCCCCCCTCGGCCGCGATCTTCCAACTTTGGTTCCAGAGATGGTAGAAAGTCGTGTGATAGCTCATTTAAAAGGTACGAGTGAGAAAAATGCAGTGGAAAGCTCAGTTTGGTCCTATTTTCCTGGGTTAAGAGAGGAAAATGGCAGGACAACGCCAGAGTTAGAAAAGTCAGGTATTGGTCACTTTGGGATGTGAAAGTCCATTTTTCGGCATGAAGGAGGCCTCGGATGGGAAAACTGAGGCCAGATTCGGAATCTATAAGAAATGTTGGGTTAGGAAGGTTGTTTCTAGCGACATTTGAGAGAAAACATTTTGACGACGTCCCCCCCTCTGGACGAGACTTCCAACTTTGGTTCTAGAGATCGTAGAAAGTCGTGTGATAGCTTATTTGAAAGCTAAGAACAAGACAAAAAACAGTGGAAGACACGGCTTGTTCATATCTGCCTTCGTTTAGATGTGAGACGTCATTAAAAAGTTTGGAAATTGGCGAAAAAACGACTGAGTTAGAATTTTTGTGAAAATGGCTCTAGCGGGTGAACGAAGCCTCGGACGGGAAAGCAGAGACCAGATTTGGAATCAGTGTGCCATTCTGCATCTAGAGGGTGAGTTTCAAGTAAATCGGAGAGAAAAAGTCGGAAATTTTCTTCACACTGGGTCTCCACACGGGATTTTTTCCTAAAAATGTTAAATTGTGACCACGTTTGGCGATGAATAGCGGAGGATTGGAAGTGAATGAAGAGCTCGGGTTTCTTTTAGGGGCAAGACCGCACTTTGTTCTCTAGGATCCTATCTTTTCAGATGCGTGGAAGGCTTTGTTTCCAAATGAGAGCGTGTTGAAAATCGAATTTTTTCTAATTTTCCAAGATTTTGGAACTTTTGAAAAAAAGGAGTTTTTTCAGCTCAGCTTCTGGTCATCGTAGAGGGTCGAGGGATGTCTTAAATGAAAGGTGAGAGCCAGAAAACGTGACTGTCAAAATTTGAAGTCAATCGGAGCACTAGAACAGGAGATAGACGTGTTTAAAGATTTGGATGATGGATATTACGTCATCAGCTGATCGCCACAAACTATAAAAGTGGAGTCTCTGCTTGTGGAAATCAGTTCTCCTCCCGACTGGGTTGGGGTAGGTGAACTCCGGAGTTCTGTTCATAGCTTCGGACATTCCAAATTTCGGGTTTCTTTAAGAAACCGACTTAGAAAATTTCAATGCTGATATCAGCCAAGGCCTCAGACTTAAAGGTTCGCCAGGAGATGGCCTTCGTCTCCAGGCCATAAAAGACTCCACAACTTTAAAGGCTTGTAACTTTGCTTCTACAAGTCCTTGACTTGATTCAAAATAGAGTCGATCGTTATTGATCAGACCTATATTGACAGACTACTTATAAAATTTCATCAGTAGTGATAAATGCTGAAAAATTTAAATTCATTAGTTTTGGAGGTTTTCTGGGGTTTTCGACCCTGTTGAAGTCAATTAAAGGATTTGTAATGATGTCTGAGCCACATATGATACAAGCGGCTTTTCACTGAAAGCGAGCATGACACGGAGAGTTTTGCTGTAATATTCCACTGACAGGGTGTTCCTTCGGGACGGTGGATGATGCCGTAGTGATAAGTGTGGCAAGGGAGTGTGTCATATTTTAGACCGAAACCGCTGGGGCAACTCATGTTGGGCATTTGACACAGTTCTCAACGTAGCACTTTGAACGCCTATCGGTTGAGTCTTAGCTATCTTGTCATGGGTGGCATCTAAACATCTCCATTGCAAAACGCTTGTGAATCACGGCTTGCTATCAAGCTGATCAAAGCAACGACTTGGGATGTTTCCTCTTGTAAATAACTCCACCGGTTTTCATGTCTGGCTACCAAGTCATTGACGGTGCAAGTCACGGAGATTTTCGGTGTCTTATTTCCTGTTGGTGGGCGTTCTTCCGAGACAGCGGTGAAGTCCGTAGCGATGAGTACTGCACGGGACGTTGGCAATGGTAATCCTTGTGAAACCTCTCTGCGTTATGTTTCCAAGTGGTTGCCTTTCGTCTCAACGTTGTACTCTGACCGCCCGGGCGACATTTAGCTATCTGCCACAGGTTACCTCATAAAATCTCCATTGCACTTGTCTCGCGATAGTTGGCCATACATGTGAGAATGAACCAAGAGTTCTACTTGTCTCTATCACGGAGACGAAATGATGAATGGAATGAAAGGGACATTCATGTGCCACACGCAACCACAAGCTCATTTCTCTCTTCGGTAGTGAACAAGCTCTCGTGAGTGTAGTCAGAAAGTATATCATGTTGTACATAAGTTTTACTGCAACACAGGTTGATGCATAGTTAGAAAGTTTGATCATGGCGTTTTATGAAACACAAATATCATAAAATGTAAGCGTTAGTGTAGTCAAATGGCTTTACCGCGACGCACGTTCGAGAAAGTAAAGTTTGATCATCGAAGTTTTATTCGTAAGTGTCGTCAGAAAGTGTATCATGTTGTACAAAAGTTTTGCTGCAACACAGGTTGATATATATTTAGAAACTTTGATCATGACGTTTTATGACTGACTGAACTCACAACAGCATGAGAAAGTTTAGCACAACACAAATGTCATGAAAATATGCTTTATTTGGTCTTTGATTTAACATCATTAAAACCCACTTTACTAATAGCAATGACAATATGGCATATTTTATTCAGAAGCAAATGATTGGCATAACCATGAAAGTCATCCATCCGAGAAATAATCTTCTGCAGATGTCGTGGATAAAACTCAGAAGCATCAGTAACATATTCTTTTCCGTAGGAACGAAATTGAAAGTCAAAACTTTCCGCTGCTTCACCTTGTGGAAAATGAGTGTAATTGACATGTGCAATTAGGTGAGCCTTGATGATACTGTCTTTAAAATATGATATCAACTCCGTAACTATTTCTCGTGTATAGTCTAAACATGCTTCCAATTTTGTCTCCTCCCTTTGAAACTTAAGTATGTAATCTTGTATTAAGCCACCGAAGCTCTCTTGATGCAAACGAATCGTGCAATCATCATGTTTCAATGTATTGACTTCAGGTGCCATGGTTGAGTCTATTCCTAAACATCATTTTTGCCTAAGACGATTTCAATAACGCGCTACAAATGTGTGTGCGCACATCGGGAACTCTAGCTCGTCTGTGATTGGACGAGAGGTCTCATCCATTCACCGCTTAGGAAAATCTTATAAAAGGCAGTGCACCAGCTCTGCTCTTTACATTTATCTTTCACAAGGTGAGTGTCGGTGAGCTCCTGCTATCAGGTTGTTTTGACTTGCTATCAAGTTGAATAGTCTCTATCTATCATATCTTCCGCTCATAAAACATATCATCGCTGTAATACCTCCTTTGGTCGAGCGTTCCTTCGGGACGGCGGGTACTGCCGTAGAGTGATTGTGTTGCACGGGTTGCTCGTCGTTATTTAGACCGAAACCTCTGAGCCGTTGCTCGTGTTGGGCGTTCGACTTAATACTGAACGTGACGCTTTCTCTCGCTAGGTCAGAGTACTTCAGCCATTCGACAGAGGTTAGTCTTTATGATATGGAGTACAGTGAAATGTAATTCATTAGATGTCACTTCAATGATTGTTCCCATGATAAACGTTGACTAAGCAAATGAAACGATTCTCATCTTTCCTTTTCAGTGATTGAACTAATTTTTCAGTGATTCAATTAATCAACTACATCCGAACAAGAAAATCGAATTCAACAAAGTTGAAAATTACCGCATTGCTGCTGAGATGGAGAAGGCCACCATCGAGCAATCTAAGTATTTGTATCAAGGTTGACTCACTTTATTACTAACATCATTAGGGTGCACATCCTAATGAAAATCAATAGCTCCTCCCTTATTTTGTTTATGTTTAAACCGAATTCAAATTTTACCTCTGCTTATCTTTGCTGTCATTCTTTTTCAGTACATGAATGTATTCGTAATGGGAAACCCGTTCCACAAGGAACAATCGGGGAAGCCTATGAGCGGCGTGGCAAGTGTAAGTATCCTCACCTATGAGAACTGAGAGTTGGAATGTCATGTTTTAGCACTTTTGTATCCGTACAGCTTACTCTACATCATCCTTGTTTGATTATCTAATCTTATCTCTTTTTCCTCTCTACAGACTTGGCCAAGATAAAGAAGTGGGAGGAAGCCGCGAGGCGGAAATACCGCGGGGAAATTCCAGCCCTACCTTCCCACCCGTCTACCTCCGCTCAAGGTCCAACTCCTTTCTCGGGCATTGTCATCGCCCCACCTCCACAGCCTGCTCCCCTCCCAGCACCAGTCCCTGCTCCCCGCCACCACGTCCCTCCATCACCGAAGCCCAGGATCCTTCCACCCTCGGCTTGCGTCCCACTCCTGCCTCATCCGCGTCCATCGGTGTTGCCGGAGATCAATTCATTAGATTGTAAGTAACCGTGATTGGGAAATAGGGGGATAAGACTTCAAACTTGAAACTATGATCATGTTACTAATCTTTTTTCTCGTTTTTCTCAACAGATCTGGCGACGGTTCTCCTGGACGGTGACGTTCCCTCCCGTCCCATCATCATCATCCCAGCTTCGTCACCACCACCTGCAGCAGCGACCGAACTCCCTCTCCTCTCCGTTCAGTCGGTGGAGAGATTGCTGGAGGAGGAGGAGTTAAAAATAGTGGGAGAGAAGACCGCAATCGAAGAGCAAGGTGTCAGGGAGAGAGAAGGATCTACGGCTCGACAGCTCAGTTGTGCAGACTGTGGCCAGGTCTTCGTGAGGCCATTCTGCCTTCGACGACACCGGCATTCTCGCTTCCCAAAAGCGAAAGGAGATCTGGAGAAGGCGATCCCTCAACGACCCAAGTGTGAAGGTTGTGGACGCACGTTCTACAACAGCACCAACTTGCGAGTCCACATCGAAGGTGGTTCCTGTGGCAGTGTGAGGCAACCACCGACAACAACAGGTAGAAAGCATCCTTCATCGCACTTCGGCTTTTCCTGTTCTTCGTGTCAGAAGACCTTTCCTACAGAGTTTGTTCTCTCTTCGCACACACTCTGTCACACACATTCCACTGAGCTTTACACTGACAACAACATCACTCTAAGGCTGAGCAAGTTTTCCCTTGAGAGGCTCGTTCGCGACTATGAGTTAGAAAGCTCTGAACCTGTACAAGATATTCATCCTTTCTTGATGAATAATATAGGTTTAATTCATCAAATGTTGACAAGCTTAGATAGATTTTGACTCAAAGGCATGTTCTATCTCAATGACCGTTTCAATAAGGTAGACAGTAGCACGGGAGAAGTAGAGTCCACTCTGACCATTAGGATAGCCTCCTGTGCTGCTGATCTGATAGGTGATGTAAACGAGTGGATAGAGAGACATGTGACCTATCTCGTCAGCAACTTAAATAAATTTAATGAAAGAGACAGCGGTCTGGTCTTCGATGGGATAGAGAAAGTAGACATTAAAATCAATCTTTTAGAAAATTTGCAAGGGAGTGGTTGTTTCACCCTCCCCAAAGCACTGGCTGACAAAAAGGCTGCCATCAATGTTGAGTGTCAGTCCCAGTGTTTCAAGTATGCCGTCCTCTCCATTCTTCACTATAATGATATAGATAGGAATCGTCAAAGAGTCACCAAGTATTGCGAATGGGAGGATGAGCTTAAGTTTGACGGGTTAGATGTCAACACATTAGATTTTAAAGGCATCTCCCAATTTGAAAAATTGAATAACATTAAGATCGACGTCCATCTCTGGGAAAAAGGACTGAAGGGCGTTAGGTATAATAATCGCCAAAGTAACTTCGACCGGGTTGTCAATCTCCTCCTAGTCTATAGCGACAACCACCCAGAATGGCTTTATTGTGGCATTCCTAAAATTTCAAGGTTATACCATCATCAAACTGCATATAGGAACAATTTCTACAACTGTGATCGCTGCACACGGCGTTTCACATCTAAACCATATTTTGAACAGCATTACGAGTGGTGCTCTCGGGGTAAACTTCAAATGGAAGTCATGCCCAAAGATAAATTTTATAGGTATGAGGAAAACGGCAATAAGCTCAGTCCCATATGTACCATCCATGCGGACATTGAATGTTACATTGAACAAGAAGACCTAAGTCATGAGCCAGCAGCCATTGCCTGTTATGAAGTTTGGCATCCATATTATAGGAATTAAAATAAAATGCATGTGTGGCAAGGCGAGGAGTGCGTTGAAAACTTCCTCAATTTTTTAGATAGGAAATCCCGTTTTCATCAGCGGCATGAAACGGAGCTGACTAGGAAACCCATGTGCTTTACAGAAGCCGATAAAATCAAGTTTGATAGGACCACCGAATGTCCCCGCTGCTGCTCATCCTTTGATGATCAGCAACATAAGAAAGTGAGGGACCATTGCAATATCAGTGGTAAATTTAGGTCTGCCTTATGCAGTAAATGCAATATGAAACTTAGGCTCAAACGGCGAACGCTCCCCGTCATCTTCCATAACTTTAAATGTCATGATGCTCACATCATCACTCGCCATGGATTCGGTAAAATGAAATCCTGGTTATCCATGACAAAGTACAAGTAGATAAGACGAAGGAGGGGAAGCCTGTCTTCTATGACCTAAAGTTTCTAGATCGTTTTCAATTTATGTCTTCTTCCTTAGCCTCGTTGGCTTGGAATTTAGAAACACTTCCCCTCACTCAACATTTAAGACCGTCTCATGCGGCGAAAAGGGGTGTTTCTTTATAGTTATTTTAGTTCGATGGACACATTGAAAGAAACATCCGCTGACTTTGTCTTGTCCCTGTACTGTTTCCGACACATCAGTGTATCTCGTTTTCTTTTTCTTACATGAAGTTGCGGTCAAATAGGTGGGACGGACTTGGCAATAATGTCATAACCATGTCACTGTTTTGCAAGATTGTGAAATATATATGAAAGTCAGAATCATTTCACTGTTTGCAACATGCTAAGAAAGAAAGAGAGAGTAATGTTCATCTAGCTAATCAGACGTCCACAATACACTAAGGAACACAAGTTACAGTTCTGCGTTTCCCGTTTCCCGTAGTAGTTCTTGTGACACTTGAGTGAACTTACTATTATCAAGCAGGTTGATTTTGCATTGCATAAAACTTTTTCACTTTTTGCTACGTTCATAAATTTTTTCAAACTTTTGCTAAGTTCACAACACTACACGAGCGGTAAATTCTTGATTAAAAACAAAACCCTAAATCCCTAAATTCCTAAATATAAAACCCAACAAAATATCCTCCTAACATTTCCTCTAAATCCAATGAATAGACTTAGCCCCTCCCACGACTTTAGAGGACTTTAGACCCCAGCGATTCAATGTCATGGAACTATGCTTTTATAAGACATTTAACACTGTAGTACTTACTATAAGACCTTTTAACACTGTGACACAATCTACACAGTGCCGTAAAACTTTCTAGCGCTGGCTGTGGTGAACACTGTTTTCATATGACATTCTGATGAAGTATTCAGCAATCTAACAGTCATAAAGTTGCCTCCACTCAACATAAAACTCTCTAACACTGTGAAAGTAAGTATTTTACTACACAAACGGGCCTACATTTTATGACACTTGTGTTTCATAAAGCGTCAACTTTCTACCAAGACAACAAACTGTGTGCAGTAAAACGTTTGTAAAACACATTAATACTTCTTTCTGACACCGCGAATAAAAACTTCGATGATCAAATGACGACACTCACGAATAAAACTTCTATCATCAATCCTACTTTTCAAAACGTGCGTCCGACTACACTAACGCTTACATTTTTGTGCATTCACGAGTCATAATACGCCATGATCAAACTTTCTAACTATGCATCAACCTGTGTTTTCTGACTACACTCACGAGAAGCTTGCTCAAATTTCCTTCAGGAGAAGAAATGACTTTCGTTTGCGTGTGCTACCATGATGTCCCTTTCATTTCATCATCATTTCGTCTCCGTGATAGGACAAGTCTCCGAGTTGTATGCAATGGAGGTATTTATGAGTGGTAACCTTTTGTGGCAGAAATAGCCGTTTTAAAGGTAACATATGGCAGAAATCGTAAACGGTCCCGGGATGTCAACGTACAACGTTGAGACGAAACCCAACCACTTGGAAACATAACGCAGAGTTTTTTCACAAAGGATACCTTAAAGAAACCCGAAATTGGAAAAAGTCCGAAGAAATTTGTAGCAGCTATGAACAGAACTCCGGAGTTCACCTACCCTACGATGACCAGAGCTTAGCTGAAAAAAACTCCTTTTTTTCAAAAGTTCCAAAATCTTGGAAAATAATCCTCCGCTATTCATCGCAAAAAACGGGGCACAATTTAACATTTTTAGGAAAAATAAATCTCAGTGTGAGAACCCAGTGTGAAGAAAATTTCCGACTTTTCTTGTTCACATCCGTTAGAGCCACTTGAGCCAAAGTTGGAAGTTCCGTCCAGAGGGGGGGGGACGCCCTCAAAATTGTTTCTCTCCGATGTCGCTGGAAACAACCTTCCTAAACCCAAGATTCCGATTCCGAATCCGATCTGGCCTTCCGTTTTTCATCCGAGGCCTCCTTCCCACCAAAATCCGCCTTTTCTCACTCTATCCTTCCAAGATTCCACCCCTTGCCTCATAGGAAAATTCCTCCTTCCATCCTTCCCAATCCAACACTTCACGTATATTCGGAATCTGAACTCCAATTTCCAATCCGAGACCTCCTTCATGCCGAATTCCAGCCTTTCTCATCCCAAAAACACCAGAACCCGCCTTTTCTCACTCTATCCTTCCGAGATTCCACCCCTTGCCTCACAGGAAAACTCCTCCTTCCTTCCTTCCTTCCAAAGGGGGGGGGTAGGGAAACACTCTTTTCCTCCTCTCGGACCCATTCCTCCCAGTACATCCTTGGCGAACTCCCTCACCTCCTTCCTTCCTTCCAGAGGGGGGGGGCTGAGTCAGCATGATGACTCATCGCTGCACCGCACCGTGCTTGGATCTGCGACGGGATGACTACTGTTATTTTCTGTACAAATTGATTTATCTTTCTCAAGTCAACGATTGATATATAAACTGTTTGGTATTGACATTACATAACATAAATCAAATGAATGGATTGCTAAATATTCGAGATAAACTCCCATATTTAATGTCGCTACTATAATTAAGTAAATGATAGGTTTATATAATCAGTAATTAAAGAAAGATTAGGAAGTGGGACTTGTTCTGATCATGATGGCTTATATGTCTGAAATGAGTTATTGATGAAGAGCATCTTCATTGATTCCGAAAATCATTATTTAACCACTGTCAGCCAGAATATTGTATGGTCGACTATAGTCTACTCAGGTAAATAACGGGTTAAGTGCCTCCGCCCGGTCAAAAGTAGAGGAAGACATTAAGTGAAACGCTGTTTAAAGTGCAAATATTATATTCATGGTACGCAAATATGAATTAATAAATCGAATGTATTACTGGTATATACGTCGTGAAGTGCATTACTAACTACCGCAAGAATTAAGTAAATGCACATTGCCGACAAAATTTGCAGTTATTTAGTGAAGATAAATGGAGATTGCAATTTGATATCCCGCTATACAAAGGTTTACTATAGAAATTGGACAACTACAATTTCAATTTTGATAGAAGAAATAATGTGAATTTATATCTTTTTGCGCATTAATAAATTAAAATGTTATCTTACTTTCGTTTTCCCGAATTTCATCGTTGTCCCCTGTTTCCATGTTATCACTGTCCGTAATGACTTTCTGAATTATTTAGGCCGGATGCTAAGCGATTTATTAAGTAAGCTATGTAGACATCTGCGCCATTCACTCGAGTTCGTAGAAGTAATGGATTACAAAGGACTTTGAGCAATATAATGCATGACCAGCTATTGTGCGAGTTTTGACTTTCCACTACAGTGGGGAAATCTGTTAGCTAAGTGGAAAATCTAATTTAAAGACTATAAGCCACATTTTGTACTTAAACTCATGCAACGTCTGCACCAGATATCCCATGAACATCATCTTTTGAGGTACAGGTGACTGAGGATAAAAGAGGAACACTTCATCTCCATTATCCACAGACCAGGAACTCAGCAGAAGGAGCTAGTCAGTGTACCAAATTGGGTCATCTCTAGAAATGGACAGCATTGCATTTTAGCATTTTGCTGTTACATTGGAATTTGCTACATAGACCGGATTTTTCCGAATTGGTTCATAATCGACAGGTGAAATGTTCGCCTCACCCTGAAGCAGCTGAAACTCAAGGATTGAGTGGGTCGAGTGTCTGTTTCAAAAGTTATAGGAGTTAAGTAAAAAATGACTAAATGAAGGAAAATCCCAGTCCGAAAATGCTTCTCAAGTTTTGAGAAGCATCATTAAAGAAGTATGACTAGTTGATTACTGTCAAATGATCAAATGTATACAAGTACATGAAATAATTTTCCTTATTGACTAGATATGCGGTTCGGTTAATCTTTTGCTTCCTGAAGAAAATACCTATTTTAGTAAATATTCCTGTTTTAGGAGATGCAATACGATTCACTGTTATAGCAAACCACGTATAGTGGGCCTAACTTGTCCACACGAAAGATAGTCTGAAAAGTTCGTCCTTTGGCCTTAGTGCAAGGTTGGGTCCTGGGTTTCATGAAAATCTTGGGTAGGCATCCAAAATATTGGGCAATGAACCCAAAAACTTGGGTTGTACAGCAAAACCGACTTTCTAATTTCGTTATGTGAGGCCGTGTCTCCTAAAAAACCAACCAATTCCATTTCCGAGTCTCCAAATTGGATCTCCAGTGCTTGTCAAAAGCATTACAATAGCAGTGTGCAATTTTTCATTTGCAAGGAATATTGCCATGAAAGATGTGGCATCAGTAGTAAACGGCATTCCTATTGCAATGATTGTAATTGATTTTGAGGCCTCATGCATCAGGTCGTTGAATTAATTATTAATTTAATTAATTAATAATTAATATTAATAATATTATTAATAATAATTATATAAATATATATATAATTATATAATAAATAATAAATATTAATAATTATTAATATTAATTAATAATAATTAATTATTAATTAATTATTTAGTTGTAGAATAATTCATATAGACCAAGTAGTGGAGCGTGAGTTGCATGAGGTATAGCTTTCTAAGCATGATTACTGAACATTTGTCAGATTACATGCATATTTAGCTTCAGCTTAATTTTACATCGCTACATTAATTGAAAATGAGAATGGTACCGTAATCATAATAATTGGCATAATAATAATAAAAAATGATGTTTTAAAGAAGCAAATTAATAAAAAATCATACAGTTACACAATAATTAAATCAATGTTAAATATAAAGGGATATGAATAAATGAAGTTTAAAGAAACTTATGTACATTTATCAGCTTGACCAGCATAACTATAGATAAGCTCTCAGTTTTGAGCTTTTAGAGATACTTATGCAGCGCATGCAAACTTTTTTACTTACACTTAAGGACTTAAAACATGCATAGAATGAATTCTCCCAAAAATACTTTATTCAATTAAAAATATGCGACTAAAAACATACATTGAAGAATCTGTTGATCACTTTATATCATGGGAAAACAGCAACCAAAAAGGATAAAATATAACAATAATCTCACATCTTGGGTTCTCATTTTTCGATCTTGGTTATTTGATGTTGGGTCTTGGGAACCTGACCAAGATTTTACCCAACCTTGCTAGTAAGATAATAATAATAACAATGAATGTATATTTTGCCAAATGAAAATCGATGCATTACATCAAATCAAGGAGTGGTTGCAAATAACTAGAAGTTAGGTGAAGAAAGGTTGCATACAGTGTACTTGTAGAGTAATTCGAACATTTAGAAGTCGGAATTAAAGCTTTGGTTTTGGACATTCGTAATTGCAGATTTCGCAAGCCTTCAGGAAGATTGAATCACGTCGTTTCGTGCGACGATAAGGTAACCGGAATCTACCAGAAGATGATATCGGAGGTAACAGATCATTAAGAATGTGATTTTCTGATACTGCCAGTTCAAGGAACCCTAGTGACAGCATCTGTCGCCTTTGAGGTAAGGGACATAAGCAGTCCTTACGACAGTCAGCACCACAGATGACACGATGAACACGCTTCTGAAACATATCAAGCCTGGCGGAGTCGCATGAAGACATAGTTAAAAACAACGGAGAACAATACTCAATACAAGAACGTATGAGAGAATTATATGTCTTAATAAGATGATGTCTAGAGAAACCCGATTGTTTCAACACCCGCAAGGCATATAAGCGGCGGGAACATACAGATAATACGTTATCAAAATGGTCACTCCAGGTCCAACTTGAGTTCAACGTAATCCCAAGAATCTTAAGTTTATCAACGTTATTGACTGATGGAAGTTTTGGCTGTGTATTGGTGTTCTTCTTTTTGATCGTTATTGATTTGCACTTGGCATCATTTAGAGGAATTCGAATAGATTCAGACCACTTTACCATGCGATTATGATGATAAGATATATTTTCCAGCGACTGAGAGGGATTGCTTAGAAAAGGCAAAATCAGTGTGGCATCATCCGCATACTTTACGACAGAGCAGGTGGGAGAGTCACACCCGAATGAACCGATAGACATTGCGAATAAATAGGGACCAATTACAATCTCGAATCAGCAGTCAGATTCGCGAATCGAATCGATTCGAATCTCAAAGCTTCTCATGACCCCAATAAATGTTGAAAAGTTGTCGAATAGGGACCTACTGATGCCACGAAATTGTTCTCTTCATTCCTGAGACTTGTATTATGAAGATGCAGCCCTTATTAACGCCTGCCACGGCTCCGCACCCCGTCCAACAATTGAAACACTGATGCCTGAATTCAATAGATTTTTAGGTTAATATTCTTCAGACATGTGAATAGAAGACATAGTTCACCACAATGCGGCTACGTTTTATCGAGTCGTGCACATGTCCAGTCTCAATGTACGCAAGATTCTGGAAATATGCTAAATTCATCAATTCTGATGCAATCTACAATATCCATTCCCGCGATCCACTGTATATGTACAATCGAACAAGAGATCGCTGATCATTCAGTCTTCTCAACTTACACTTTAATTTATTGTGATCTTAGTTTTCTTTTATTTCACCTCCAAGATGCTTAATTCTAAATGTTGGAAGATGATAAAGCTTGTTTCGGTGCATCCATTTCGGAAACGTTGACATTTTATTAAAAGACTTCTTGATAGTCTAACATTAAGTTTTGCAGTTATCTTCATACACCAAGAAATCACGGAAATTCTTCGATTCGCAACTCAAGCAACAAGCAAAATTGATTGATAAATAAATACTGCGGAGCAAAGAGGAAAAGAAATTCTAATGTTCTCTTCTCATATCTTGCAACATTATCCATCTAACCTTTACGTGATACTTTCGTCATGAATGTCGCTGTACGAGAATGATATAAATGATGCTTTGAAATAGGACACATTCAGAAGGAATTGTACGAGTCAACGCAGAGGAATTGTAAGGATTGTGAACCTTTGGCCAAAGGCGAGTTGCCTGTGTGGCTCATGGGCATCGGTTCCTCCAATTTTTTTGAGTCCCATTGCTATCATTCGTATGTGATGTGAATTGAATCTGTAGCATAGAGTGAGTGCAGTGTGATGGTAAAGTCACTGTTGGATTACAATTCACTATACATGAAAAGTGAGTGAGTTCAAACGATAACTACTTATGAAAATGAAAAACGCATGACTTAAAGTTTGGCCGGCTGCATTCAATTTGTGGTTTTCGAGTTGTCACGATGAAAAGGGCATTATATATCACGCTATATGATCATCGTAATCAAGCACCAAATGCATGAATTTCATGCGCTCACATTATGCACAAAAATAGCACAGCTACGTCTTCTTTGTGAGGAAATCCTAGCTTATGACACTGCGACCAATCAGCTGTTGTTCTTTTTCCCTAAAGAATCTATAATTCGACAGACTTTTTAAGGAGACTGAAATCAGTCCCAATATGGATGTTCAGCAGCGCATAGATGCTGTTCTTTTGATGGCAAAATTTAAATCCGCAATTCGTGTTAGAAGAGAATTGCGAAATCGGAAATGGAATAATGTTCCTCATGAAAATTCCATTAATAATAATAATAATTATTATTATTATCTTTATTAGTCCACAACAATGATTCAGTAGACATGTATAACAGTGAAAGAGACAAAATACGTAAGCATACAAGAGCAAAATACATAAGCATGGAGGAGTTACAAGTATCTGGGTGAACAAAACTGTGTGAAGGAAGATTGGAGTCTGATAGTTTTGGCGAAGTGAGGAGCAATAGGAAGGCGGTTACGGGGGGTAGGATTCCGGAGGATGAAGCACTCTCGAAGGGGGTGAAGAGAGTCATGTGCTATCATCTTGATTAGGGAGCAGCAACTTCTTTCAAGGAGGGTGTTGTACGTGAGAGTAATGTCAGTACCTATTATGCGGGAGGCTCGCTTTTCATCAACTGCAGTAATTTTGCGTAGAAGGTAGCTAGGGAGGTTGACAAAAACAGGACCGCAGTACAGAAGTATGGAACGAATGAAGGCGAAATAGGCTTGGCGGAGAACAGAATCACTACAGGAGGCACTCTTAAGGTTCCACAGAATAAAAAGTCTTTGTGAGGCCTGGGCGACGATTTTCTTAACATGCGCGTTCCACTTCATGTCGTTGGACACGTGCACGCCTAGCATTTTCTGGGTTGACACTGACATTAAATGATCGCCATTGGGGATAGATTGGACTTTGTCACAAAGTTCATGACGGTGCATTTTTTGTTGTTCAGAGGAAGACCGTTGGCAGCAGACCAAGAGACGATGTTGTCATACTCGATCTGGAGATGGTCGTCGTCAGAGCATCTCAAAAAATGCAAGATGGTCAGATCACCGGCGTACATGATTGCAGATGAGTTGCTCTCGACGACGGAGAAACTGTCAATCGCCATGCAGAACGCCAGCGGACCGATAACAGTTCCTTGTGGGACGCCGGATGGAGCAGGGTAAGGGTTGGAAAGGCTGCCGGAGACTCGGACAAACTGTTTTCTGTTGCAGAGGAAGTTGCTTATCCAGTAGATGACTGGGTCAGGCAAGACGAATTTCGAGCAGGCGTCTATGATCACACGATGAAGCAACATATCGAACGCCTTCGAAAAGTCAACTGATAACACCCGCACAGCCCCAGATTGTTTGTCCAGGAATCGCAAGATTCGATCATAAAATAACGTCAAAGCGGATGTCGTGCCTCGCTCGGGGATGTAGGCAAGTTGTCTTGGGCTCAACTTGACACGCATGGCTGGGAGAATCCACTTCTGCGAGATGATGGTTTCAAGGCACTTCGACAAGATGGGAAGATTAGAGATTGGGCGATAATGTTCGGGAGCCGTAGGATTGGGATGCTTGGGAATGGGCACAACATTAGCACATTTGAAGCAAGTAGGTACGATGCCGGACTGGATACTCCAGTTGAATATCAGAGACACTGCAGGGGATAAAGTGTCATAGAATTCTCGGTAGACCCAAAACGGGATGCCATCCGGACCGGGACACTTCTTTTTGATTTTCAAAAGTGTCGAGGAAACCTCACTGATGGAAATCGTTAGTTGTCGAGTCACTGCTTCGGATTTGGGATCAAGAGAGCTGCTGGAAATTGCTGAAGGGACGCTGTCGTTGGTAGTCTGTGGTGGGGAGAGCGGAGAATATACCGATGCAAAGTAATCAGCCAGTTGTTGCGCTGTGAAGGGACTTTGTTTAGCCCTGGTTGTTTTTGGGTCCTCACATCTACTGACAGATTTGATGGCCTTCCAAATGGCTCTGGAGTCTTTTGAGGATACTGCATGCTTGATATCATTTGTCTTAAGAGCTTTGCAGTGCTGGATCACCTCCTCACGAAGACGTTCGTACTTTAAAGTCTTTCCCTTCTTGAAAGCTCTGTCTCGGTCGTCAATGAGAACCTTCAGCGATGCTCTCATCCAGGGGGATCTGTTTCGCGGAGGCGGACAATACGGGGAGGGAAGCACGAGTCGTATAGAGCGAAGAGACAGGATTGAAACAGTTCAGTCGCAGAATCAAGTGAATGTTAGGAACGAACAAGCGCGCACCAGTCAAACTGTTGCATCAAATGGCTAAATCTGGCCTTGTTGTACTTTGACATCCTTCGGACAGTTTGTTTCACAACGGGAGGTCTGTTAGGACTGTGAGACCACAAGATTGCAATATGGTCAGATCTACCTATAGGGCTGAGGCGTTGAGGAGCAACAGAAGTCGAGACGTTTGTGAAAATTTGATCGAGAGTGTTGCCGGTGCGAGTAGGGAAGTCGACAATGGGTGTGGTTCCGGTGAGTCGGGAGATTTCACTGTCATATAGTCTCAAGTCATTGAAATCACCTGCGATGACAATTCTAGCTTGACACGGGTCGAGTTTAGAAGTGAAACAGAAGTCTATGGTATCTGTGATGTGGGAAATCGCATCTGCGTGTTCAGCAGGACTGTTCCAAAAAGGATGGTAGAGGGAGATTATCAAAAGGTTGGGTAGTGCGATAGGCAGGAATTCAGTTCTACACGAGATTAAAGCTGGAATGTCCAATTCGGATAACACAACAGGGTTGAGACAGTCGCGAACATAGCAGATAATCCCTCTACCAGAGCGATCTCGATCTTTGCGCACCACACAATAGCTAGGAATGGAAACATCGATGTCAGGAATAGAGGGATCGAGCCAAGACTTACACAATATCACAATGTCGGGTCGATGCACTCGAAGTAAGATAGACACTTCGTCGACCTTGTTAACCACTGATCGAACGTTCGCAAGGAGAATAGAAGGAGATCTTCTTGAGAAGGGTATCCTGCACAAGCGCGACTGCGTCCGGCGTTGCTTACAGGAGGCGTTGGGTGCGTTGAGGTCGATGGTCTTCAGATGTCGGTATGAGTGTCGGTCACGTGAAGAATCATTGGATTTCCCTAGGGGACGGGAGGAGATTCTGACGGGGATGCGTTGCGGTGGAGATGACGTAGCACATGTCGGGGCTGACGCGGTGGGCGAGAGAGAGAGGATGAAGGAGAAACGGGAGGCGTCAATGAGGAGTGACTCACAGTGGAAGCGGCTCTGTGGGCGAACACCTCAGGCACAAGTTTCACGGGTTGAATATGCAAATCGTGATACCAAAGGCGTCGCTTTATGAATCGTGGAAGAGTTAGACCTCTGTTCTCAGGGTTAAGCTGCAGTAATCGGTCGCGAGTGTAGCGGAGGCGGGAAGGAGGTGACTGCATTGAGCCAGTTTGCGCGATTGGGGAGGAAAGGTGGAGACTTGTGAGTCATCGGCGATAGCTGCATACAGGGGGTTGAGGAAAATGGCGACAGATCACAAAATCTCGAATGTTTCGGATCACAAGAGTCTTTGAGCGTTGAGAAGGTCAGAAGCGTGAAGCTTGTTAACGTAGGAGCAGGATGGTGTAAAAAAAGGCCATAGACGTACAGTCGTGGGAATGATGGGCGAAAGGGAAGTTGGAGTCTGAACAGCGGCAGGCGCGGACAACCGCACGCCAGCCTGCAACAGACAAGACTGACTGTCAGACTGACAAGACTGACTGACACAAATCTTTTCAAGAAGTTTTGTGATACTGGAAACGATTAGCGATTAAAGATGCAGAAAAAAGTGGTCGACCATCATTCGATGATGAGAAAGCAAAGCAAATTTCCGAGATTATTCGTGAACAACCCTCAACATCAATTCACCAAGCAGATGCAGCTACTAGCTGTTCTTACGATTATGCTCACAATGTAATGAGACATGATCTAGGATTCTTTCATTAAAAAGTGCAAGTAATACAAGAGCTGCACGAAGAAAATTGCTCATAGCGAGTCATCATGTGTGAGAGTTTACTACAAAAATCCTACGAAGATGAAGATTTCTTCGATAAATTTTTTTTTGGACGAGTCAACTTTTCGTTTGGATGGTCGTATGGTCAACCGGCATAATTGTCGAATCTGGGGTAAAGAAAACCCAACAGACACACTTCAGCGCTGACACTCAAGCTCGAAAGTTAATGTTTGGATTTCAATGTTTGGAGATTTCAAACCGTAGAATCTATGGTCCTCTTTCCTTTAATGGCAATGTTAATGGGGAAAATTATCTTGATATGTTGCAGCGAAGTTTTCTACCAGAGCTATCAAAAAGTGAAAAGCGAACTGTGTTTTTTCAGCAGGATGGGGCACCTCCCCATCATTCAAGATCAGTTAGAGATTTCCTTGACAAGAAGTTTTGCAATCGTTGGTCGATGTGGCCCAATGGTATGGGCAATGACAATAATTTGGTCGAATAATGACTTTTTTTTGAAATTTCTTTCTTTTGGTTAGAAAGATTTAAGATCTAGGTACATAAAAGCTTGAGGAATGTGCAGTTTTACTGAAAATTTTCATTTAGAATTAAAATGATCCATGAACAAGAGGTAAATACATGTATATGAAATGCATGTAAATTTATTGGTCAAACTATTTAATTGAATTTAATTTGAATTTTGCAAGTTAAATAAGTCGATAATACAATTTTATGTTTTAATCATTAAATTATGATACTGGTTAATAGTTCATCCTTATATATACACCCTCTAGGAGGTATTGAACTATATTATATTTGGCAATCAAACCCTACAGCGACTTTATCACCCTATATATTAGTTAGGGTGGCAACTCAATATTAATTAAAGCACCAATGTGTGTATGGTTTCGATTTTATTAAATGAACTCGAGTTGATGCCCAGTACCACATGTGAGATTCGGACGCATGCAAGTGTTTCCCTTTTTTGATGAATTTACACAGATTTGACTGATCATGATAGCAATACAGAAGGAATAGCAATATTTTACAAATCCTCCGTGTCATGAAAATCTTGGAGCGACAATGTTTGTTAATCAATGGATCACTATTACTTTACTGCTCAGCCCTAGAAATAAGAGCAAATTTTCTCAAGCGTCATCATATCACAAACTATACTTGCCACTGACAGAGCAAGATTTTATAATCACTGACAGTGATCATGAACTTTAAAAGATGTAAATGGGTCCACATCACTATTCAGATTTAAAAAAATGAAGCATAAATTTAGTGCAAAAGCTATTATATTTCGGATTGTGGTTTAGATGAAACGGCAATCTGAGCATTTGAAACTGCAATACAAGCATATTAAAGGCTAGTTATAGATATCAGTTTAAGTGAACACAGAGAGTCAATTCTCAATAAAAAAAGTTTTGGTCAATAAACTACAGTAAATTGAAGTAAACGTGGCAGGACTTTCGCCATTATGCGCTTTTTGACGGTCGATGCTCATTAACCGTTAGATGGCGCCGGACGCCGAAAGCTCTGTCACGTTTACTTTAAATTACAGTGATTAACATTATTTATTAAAATAGTAATTAATAAATATATATTATATTTTTATAGTAATTAAAATTATTTATCGGGAAAGCAACTTTTTGTCCTTTTCAATCGATAATACTGCTGTTAAGTTGTTCAATTAATTAAAATATATCAAAATCTATGCTACTATGCAATAATCTAGAGCAATAATAACTCCAATATGAATGCGAGCGCTAGCTGTCTCTTTCATCACAGTTGTTGATTATGAAATTACTTTTGATTCTTATTAAGGTGTGCTGAAAATTTCCACAAAGGTGTTAAGCTCTACAAAAAATTAAAAGCCATGAAAACCAATCATTGTAGAGGGAACAAACAAGTCGGAGATCCGCATGCATGTATTCATAGAACAGTCACCATCGGAATGTACAAAAATTCAATAAGATGGTAAACTAATTACATAGCAAGTTCACGCTGGAAAATTAAGAGCATATGAAATTGATAATAACAAAAGTTGCAATTGAGCACTCTGGTGGCAATAAACAAACTGCTCGATTCCAAAGTAATTCGCACGGGGAGGGGCCCCTAGAATTTCTATTGACAAGGTTATCAGGGTTGGAACCGGCCGCCGGCCCGTCCACGGCAGCAAATTGTAAAGACCGGCCGGTTAATTTAATCAGACACATGCCGACCTTTGACGACATTCAGTCTTGAATATATTGTCTAGTCAATCATTACAACATGAAGAGCATGTAAAAGTAACATTCATGTAATTTGAGAGCATCTACACGTATGCATTGTGATATCAATATTGCAAACTGTTCTTTAAACAGTCAAAAATGATTGCTGGCAACTTTCTATACAAGGTGAGTCATAACGTGCACAAAACTTTGAAGATGTGCTGTGCTTACTGAAATAAATATTTGACAACCATTTTAATGTCATTTTGTTCGTCAAGACTTGGGCGTTTGCTTCATGCAATATCTTTCGTTTCTCTGAAAATTTATCTGTAAAAATTTAATATTTACATCTTGTCCCCCAGTGCATGTACTTCAAACCCTTACTTCATCTCAAATAAAGTTTCCAGAATCATGTATTCTAGCCTGTATTAATGAAGAAGTTTTGTGTGTTCCTAAACCTATCTTTTATGTACTTTTATATATTTACTTTTTAATACTTTAATATATCTTGAATAATTTCACTACAGGGGATATTTTATATGGCACGTAGAGCTTAGGGATGCAATGAGTAATGGACTTCAATGCAACCTAAGGCCAACTACTTGAACATTTTACAGTGCAGTGCATCGTGGAAAATTCTTTGATAGGCTAACTGCAGGCAATAAATTTTGATTGACGTTGTAAAGGTACAACAACACGCCCGCTCGCATCATTTGATGAATAGTTTTTTGACGAGCTCATTGTTTCAGATTCTTATACGTCAACCCGCGGTCATTAATGTAAACTCAAAAAATCTGAATTTAAACTTTAGTGGAGAGAGTTCTCAATTGACGTCGCAAATCACTAGAATTTCACAAGTGAAGAAGAAGTAAATCTGAATTCAGTGAATCACTTTAAATCAAGTTTGCACGTCGCAAACAAAACATTTCGTAAAATAAGCACAGTCAGTGATCAAATTGTCCATCTCTGAACTTTAATCGCTAGAATATTTTTTCTTTTTATATTGGAACTTAGAATATGTTGACCGCTTAAAGCGTTCTTGTGGATGTCCGCTAGGGTCATTAGTTTAAGCATCTGTTTTCAACTTACTTGGGCTTGATTGAATTTGAAAATGCAGCATTATAAGGTAGGCCTCGACTCATTAGTCTAATACATAAGTCATTATGCGTATTACTGCTCATCGCGCAAAACATAATATCAGAGTGCGAATAATTTCATTGGGTAGCTCTCGCTAATACGAAGTACCTGTAGGCCCCACCATTCATGCATTTCATGTATGCTATGTGAAAATTAAATAATAACTAATGACATAGTTGATCAAATAATGCATGACGATGAAAGCCCTAACCAACCGGCATAGAGACGCCAGCCACCGTCCCATCCCCGATTAAGAAGCTGGCCACCGGCTACTGGACGGTCGGCTTTGATGACGCCAAAAACCTGGCCGGTTCCAACCCTGAAGGTCACAATTAGAGGAAAAACCGATTTTGATATGCTGCATTTACTTGCATTCAATTATGTGGCATATCAAACAAATGCGTGTGGCTGCAGGCAATGGTTATTTTCGCTGACGGAGAAAAGCTTTATACAAAAATATCTGGAGAGAAAGTTCTTTTTTATTTAGATTTTTCACTTGACAAAATATCAGATTAGAATTTAATTAAAAAAATACTTAAATTTGATGCTGATACATTTTAAATATCTACATCTATCTCCTGAAATCGGCACCTCAATCATGTGTAGATGCAAAGCAGATATTGTGGTGCGAAATAGATATTATTTCTATAGATATCTATATTATTGTGGAGATATACGCTGATGTGTTCGACAACCTCTAGATAGGGAATAATTATTTTCACGAAGAATAAAAAGTGAACTTTTCAGCACGAGGAGCGATATCGTTGTCGAGAGAGTGCAGCGATCGAGACAACGACATCGCTCAGGGTAATGAAAAGGACTTTCTAATGGAGTAAGGTAATTTATTTCTATGCATGTATCTCCATCTGGAAGATGTTAGGTATCATAGCGTCCTATTTGTCGACCAAACATTAAGTAAGTCTATAGCCATACCTAGAATTGCATGATATTACTATCCATGGACTAGGAATAGACATGGTTACTAGTAGTAAGGAAGTGACAAACACCAGATAGCGCAAGATGGCCGCCATCGCTGACTCCCCCCCCTCCCCCCCCTCTGGAACGACAGAGGTTATAGTCTGTCGTGGTGTGCCGGCCAGGTGGGTCCACGTTCACAAAATGTTCGCTGACTCCCCCCCCCTCCGCAACGACAGAGTGTGAGACTCGGGTGAGTTGGTCCGACCGCCTGGTTGACGTAGGCGACCGTCCAGGTTGACGTGGGCGACCGTCTAGGTTGACGTGGGCGACCGTCTAGGTTGACGTGGGCGACCGTCTAGGTTGTCGTGGATGGTGAAATGGCTGCCAGATTCGGATTCAGCGTAAAATTCTGCATCTGTGGTGTGATTTCCAGCTCAATCGGCAAGAAAAAACTTTTCTTCAAAATTTTAACAGAGTTAAAATTTGGGACGTTTTGGTGTGTAGCGCCCAAACGAACCATCGGATGAGAAAACGGAGGCCAGATTCGGATTCAGCGTGAAATTCTGCATCGGTATGGTGAATTTGAACGCCATCGGAGAGAAAAAATTTTCGCTGACGTCCCCCCCCCTATGGACAGCTCGCTTCGATTTTGGCTTCCAGTGGACGGATTTTGTCGTGCCATAGCTCGTTTGAAAGCTAAGAGTGAGACAAATTCACTGAAAGAATCGGCTTGTTCCTATCTGTCTTCGTTTAGATGTGAGACGCCATTTAAGATTTTGGGACATTGGCGAAAAACGACAGAGTTAGAATTTGGCACGTTTTGGGCTGTAGCTTCAAAACGAAGCATCGGATTGGAAAACGGATTTCAGATTTGGAATCAGCGTCAAATTCTCTATCAACATGGTGAGTTTCAAGGCAATCGGCGAGAAAAAATTTTCAACATTTTTCGAAAAAACGACAGAGTTAGAATTTGGGACGTTTTGGTGTGTAGCGCCCAAACGAACCATCGGATGAGAAAACGGAGGCCAGATTCGGATTCAGCGTGAAATTCTGCATCGGTATGGTGAATTTGAACGCCATCGGAGAGAAAAAATTTTCGCTGACGTCCCCCCCTATGGACAGCTCGCTTCGATCTTGGCTTCTAGTGGACGGATTTTGTCGTGCCATAGCTCGTTTGAAAGCTAAGAGTGAGACAAATTCACTGAAAGAATCGGCTTGTTCCTATCTGTCTTCGTTTAGATGTGAGACGCCATTTAAGATTTTGGGACATTGGCGAAAAACGACAGAGTTAGAATTTGGCACGTTTTGGGCTGTAGCTTCAAAACGAAGCATCGGATTGGAAAACGGATTTCAGATTTGGAATCAGCGTGAAATTCTCTATCTGTATGGTGAGTTTCAAGGCAATCGGCGAGAAAAAATTTTCAACATTTTTCGAAAAAACGACAGAGTTAGAATTTGGGACGTTTTGGTGTGTAGCGCCCAAACGAACCATCGGATGAGAAAACGGAGGCCAGATTCGGATTCAGCGTGAAATTCTGCATCGGTATGGTGAATTTGAACGCCATCGGAGAGAAAAAATTTTCGCTGACGTCCCCCCCTATGGACAGCTCGCTTCGATTTTGGCTTCCAGTGGACGGATTTTGTCGTGCCATAGCTCGTTTGAAAGCTAAGAGTGAGACAAATTCACTGAAAGAATCGGCTTGTTCCTATCTGTCTTCGTTTAGATGTGAGACGCCATTTAAGATTTTGGGGCATTGGCGAAAAACGACAGAGTTAGAATTTGGGACGTTTTGGGCTGTAGCTTCAAAACGAAGCATCGGATTGGAAAACGGATTTCAGATTTGGAATCAGCTTGATGTTATTGTCCAATGAGGATCATCATCCAATGAGAATCAAGCATTTCTATATAAATAGCGAGCCTTCCACAGTGAGAATCATTCCATCGTTGAATCACACGAGTGACGGACGCATATTTTCTCTCTCTATTCTATTATCCAACTAAAATGGTAAGTCGCTACTTTCCTCCCTCTCTTCCCTTGAACGTAAACTTAATACAATCTTTTTCATTTTCAGGCATCTACTCCATCTGCTGCACTAGTAGGACAAAATGGCGGTCAAACGTTACAAGGTTCGCTACGGTCAGATCATCTACAACTGAGGCCAGTGGAAGAAACAACCAAGGTACATAATCCTACACCGCTACAGCGTAAATTTAAACAAGTCTTGCGTTATGACGATCATAGCGTAGTACTCCAAACGGGAATGCTCCCTTCCACGGATGTCAAGATAATGCACAATCAGTATGGGGACTACATACTGATCCCCGTGAGTCCGTACATTCGCCACCAACTTGATATTATTGAGGAGTACGTGACATTAAATATGGACATTCCTACTCCTCTTGCTCAAGAGTGGAAGGCTAGAGATGACAAGGATACTCCCTATAGAAAGATTTGGGATGGTAATCACATTTGCCTACCGGTATCACATTGGTGTACTTACTATAAGAAGGATGGAGATCATTCAATACCCATCAGATGTGATGAGCTCGGAGAAGGTACTTGGGATATCCTTTTCAAAGTGAATGGGCTATATTATGGTCGACACAAGGATAATAAAATAGTCTCTCTCTCCATGCATATGGAATCCATCCTATATATTCCAAAACCACCCAACGTGGATGACATAATTGATCAAATCCTTAACAGCAGTGGTACAAAGCGCAAGTCGGAGAAGAATGCTGCATCAAAACGCAAATCAAAGAAGGAGAATTACTAGTCCTTTCCTAACTCTACCCTATGACAATTCGCTTATGTGCTTTGAGTGTCGTAGACGTGGTCTTATTAGATACATTTTACTTCTTCGTTGCCATCATATCATTTGTGTATTTTGTCGTGAAAAGCATCGATGTAATTCTTCATTTTGTAATATGTTATAGAACGTTTCCTTAGATGTGTAATTTCCGTTTTAGGCTTCTATCATCATTTTTATGGATTGTGAGGGTGAACCTGTACAGGAGCTCAGTGCTATTGCTATGAACAATTGGACATATCAGATTGTTAGTGTCTATCATCAACATGCCAACTGCGATCCCAATGTTGATCAATGGGCGAGAAAACACATTCATGGACTTAATCTGAAATATTTGCAAGACTATGGCTTTTCTTGTGAGAGTGCTATTCTTATTGACTTTAAACGATGGTTAGCTGCTTTCAATGTTATACGCATCTTTTGTAATAATCCTGGTAAGGAGGGGAAAGTATTTCCCAATCTAATCATTGATGATATTTTGCTCCCGCCTTGGGATAGTAGAGTGAATCAACATTATCATGAAGTCACGAAACGTTTTAAGGATTTGTGTGTTCCTATTTTGTCTGTTCGTTGTAGTAGCTACGTTCATAACCAATGCTTCTTTCCTCCTTACCTCAACACTGCCAAAGTCCTGTATGGTTATCATTGCTCGCTGTATGATAGTTACCAGCTGTATCTATTTTATCTCTTTCAAACCATTGATTTATAATGCATGCTTGTTACCGTTATTCAATAAATGTTACTATGAGAAGAGTTGTTGTTTTCATGCAATGGATGGGTTAGATAAAGGGCGATCATGTCTTTCTCAAACGACTGCGGAACATTACGTTTTCATAGGCAAAGTTTAAAAGGAGCTGTTCAAGATTATGTGATAAATTTTCATAAAGATGAGACCGACATCGAAGCAGTGGTCGATGATGCTAGCACTCTATTTCTAGAGTTAATGAATACATTCTCTGATAGCATTATCATGGCGCGATTAGTTGCGAAAATTAAGTTTAGTCATTTTGGAAAGGAAGAGGTGGAAAGTCGCTCTTTCCATTTTGCTTCTTATTCAATGGAAGTGGTAGATCACCCCCAAGAATTTTTTAAAAGACATATGATAAGAATTGCTGAACGTCTTAACGCATTTAACCATCATGGTAGCAGTCTAGTGATTGAAGCAATTTCAGATATTCACATTCAAATTTCCATAAAGAAAAATTGAAAATGCCGTGGTACTTGATTGTAGCACAACTGGTTTTCGAGCTATGTCTGCTCACTCTCGAAGTATATTCCTTCTGTACATGCGTCTATTATTTAGAAAAGGCTAGCAAATTCATATCTTCAAAAAGACTTGCTATAGACATCAGTAACGGTGAAACTATGTGTTGCGATGTATGTAAGCGAAAGGATGGAAATGAAAAGCGCATCTTCAAGAGATGTAAGCATGCTTTTTGTCAACGCTGTTTCATACGTAATTGCATTCAACTTTGCAAATGTAACCACTGTGATATTGCTCATTTCGAGTGTCACTTATGCCGCAATAGTTAGTACCTATGCAAATGTGGTAAAGATAGGTTTTAGCAAAGACTAACACGGAAAATGGCGAAACGTAAAAGTCAAAAGTCTTCAAAGTTTTCTTCAGCTATTCAAGCTCTCCGACGAATGAAAGCAAATCAGCGATACAATGCTATACGACATGCTAACGATAAATTCATTTGTGAAATTATTTCTCATGTGAGGAAGTTGAGGACGAAGAAATTAGCGCCAAAACAACGAAAGTTACTTAAGCGATATGCTACGAAATTGCGTTTCATCTCCAATCCTAAAGTCACCCTTCAAAGAAAGAGGAAAACTCTAACACAAAAGGGCGGTTTCCTTTCAGCAATACTTCCAATGATAGCTCCTGCCGTGGGCAACCTATTGGGTAATATCTTTGGCTCTAAGCGTTAATTATGTAAATGTTGAATCTCAAAGTAATAAAATGGATTTCAGACTTCAATGTGATAAAGTTCTGACTGTATCAGGTCCATCTCATGCAGGTAAAACTGTTTTCACGCTGAATTTATTGGATAAAAGAAGGGAGTTGTTTAAGGAACCTATCAATCGAGTGATTTGGTGTTATGGTATTCATCAACCGTCGCTGTTTCAGGAACTCGAAAATCGACAACAAAGAACAAAGTCGCAACTTTATTCGACATGAAGGAATTATTCCAGTGGATAAACTTCAGTCTAATGATGTTGTTGTATTGGATGATTTATTAAAAGAAAGTAAGAATTCAAAAGATGTTACAGATATGTTCACTCGCGCAGCACACCATAAAAGGTGCTTTATCATCTATATCACACAAAATTTGTTTCCTGATGGAAAAGAAGCTCGTACACGAAACCTGAATACACACTATTATGCTATTTTCAAGAATCCGCGAGATAAAAGTCAATTTGAAATTTTAGCGCGACAAGTTGCACCCAGAGGATCAAAAGCCTTAATTGAAATTTTTCAAGCAGCTACTGAAAAACCATACGGTTACTTATTCATTGACTTTACGCAAGAGTGTCCGGAAGAATTTAGATTTCGAAGTGATATTTTGAAAACTCCCATGATTATCTACAAACTATGAGTTCTTATTCTCGCATAATTGTTATTCCTCAGGATGAATATGTACAATTGACTGCCATGCAGCAAGTAAAGCAACCTCTTGCAAATCAAATGTATAGGAAAGAAATAGATTATCAGCAAAATGTTCACATCAAAGATCCACATCGTGCTGTATTAATACAATCGGAAACTGTTGAGCAATTGAAAAACTTGAAGAATAAGATGCGTGACTCTGTATCGACTGCTACACCTTTACCATCTCGCGCACATGCCATATCTCTTTTCAATAGTATTGAACCCCATCTCAATGTAAATGATAGAGGAGAAATCATTACAGATGAAAATAAAGTGATTGATGCTTCACGTTATGAAGACTTGATTCAGTATGCGACACGTAGAAAGCGTCGTCAGGGCTATGTTCCACCTGGTTGGTCATACTTTCTTAAACTATTGAAAAAGCATAATGTGCCAAAATTTGCTTTGAATAATGAGACATTGAAAGAACTTGATTCAACAGTGGCTACTACTCCAATGCTTCAGACGATGAAAATGCCAACAAATTGGTTTAAGGCGTCACCTGCTACATCCCCTCCCACACTCACTAAGCAAATAAGAGGAAGAACTCGACGTAGATCTACATCGCCGCTAAAACTAGTAAGAGGAAAACGTAAAACAGCTCCTCCCAGGAAATACATGTTCTCAGACTATTAATATGAAGCAGATGTGTTGCTTGCCATGTAATGAGCCGCCAGAGGTGAATGTCGTTGTCACTTGCACTTGCTGCGCCAGCTCTCATAATGAAACCCTAAGCAATGTGAACACGATCGCAAAACCGCTAAAGCTAAATGCTGCAGTTGTTGTAAATGTAGAAAGGCAAGAAAACAAAAAGATGAGAAGGAGGAAAAAGAGTCAGTCGTCATCGACTGAACGTTTGAAGTCAATCTATTATGATGTAAAACATCCGGCAGGATTTGCATCTATCAAGAAATTATCAAAAGCGAGTGGTCTTCCACAATCACAAGTGAAACGATGGTTAAAGGGTCAGGCTACCTATACACTCCACAATCAAGCGAAAAAGAAGTACCGCACCCGCCATTATATTGTTCATGACATCGATGAACAGTGGCAAGCAGATTTGTGCGATGTCGCCTCCATTTCAAAACATAACTCGGGTAATAATTTTATTTTAACCGTCATTGATATTTTCTCGCGTTATGCGTGGGCTCAACCTTTAAAAACTAAAGAAGGGAAAGGAGTAGCAAAAGCATTCCAAACAATTTTTCGAGAAGGTCGCATTCCAAAAAGAATTCAGAGTGATCAAGGAAAAGAGTTTGAAAATCAGCATGTGAGAAGATTATTTGAGAGGCATGACATTGAGTTGTTTAGTGTAAAGAGTGCTTATAAAGCTGCACTCGTTGAACGTTTTAATCGCACATTGAAAGATCGCTTGTGGCGACATTTTACTGCCAACTTGACACAAAATTGGACAAAGGTTCTACAAGATACACTCCATGCCTACAATCACCCTATCCATCGTTCTATTGGACTCAGACCAGTAGATGTAAATGCTGACAATGTAGATAAAGTGCGCGAATCATTCCAACGTAAACGCACTCATGTGAAAAGTGATGTGAAAATTGGTGATAAAGTTCGTATCTCAAAAGTGAAAAGTGTTTTTGCTAAAGGGTACCTTCCGAATTGGACAGAGGAGGTATTTACAGTATCAAGGATTAATCAAAAAGACTCTCCGACCACCTACAAGTTGAAAGATTACGATAATGAAGAAATTGAGGGTAGCTTTTACCGCGATGAGATTGAGGTAGTCACTGAAAGTGAAACATATTTGGTAGAGAAAATCATTCGATGTAAAAAACGGCAAGGTGAAGAATGGTGTCTTGTTAAATGGACTGGTTATCCTTCAAGTATGAACTCTTGGATGCGTCGTGCCGACATCTTTCATCTAAGTGATCGACAGTGATTCATGCAAAGTTGTAACTAACAATGTTTAGGGTTTGAGCTATGAATCCAACTGCCTCATTTTATTCACGACCCTCCTATGTAAGTGGTGGAGGACAAATTTACATCGGCGCTCGCCGCCAACGTGGAGGTAGCATACTTGGTGCACTGAAATCTGTTGTAGCACCTCTCATATCCAATGTCGGTAGATCTTTAAAACGAAATGTTTTAAGTAATGCCGTTGGCTTTGCTGGTGATGTTGCTAGTGATCTTTCCAGAGGTAGAAGTTTTAAGAGCAGTTTGTTGAATCGTGGGAAGGAACGCGGTTTAAAAACATTGAAGCAGACCATTGCTGGTGTTACTCAAGGAAAGAAATCACCTAAACGAATGAATAAAGGAAGGGGGAACAGGAGCTGGTAAGATGCGATCTTCAGTCAAAAGGCATTCACGCAAACGTCGTAGAGGCTCTAATCATTCATCAGGCGCTAAACGACGACGCTGCTATAACTTCTAATCATGGAGTGTAAAACTTCCGGTTTTTGTTTGTTCGATCAACAAGCCATACAGACAGATATTCTTAGTTCAAGTATTGTAGATTATCATCCTCGAACAGCTGAGAATGCTGGCCCCATTGAATTTGTTATTCCTGGTGGTAGTGATGACTACATAGATTTGAGTTATGCGATGGTTGATTTGAAGTTTAGAATTCAGCAAGCAGATGGAACTGCTATTGACGATACACATAAAGTTGGGCTGAACAATTTACCATTGACTACATTACTTCGCGATGTTTCTCTAACGATTGGAGAGCAGCAGGTGGAAGGTGGTCAAAGCGATTATCCCTATAAATCATATTTCAATCATGTATCACAGTTTCATCCAGCAGCACAAAAAAGTCATATGGAAGCCATGGGATGGTACAGAGATGAAGCAGGAAAATTTGATGTTGAAACAAACAGTGGCTTTGTAAAGCGATCTGCTATGATTAAAGATAGTAAAGTATGTCAGCTATATGGTCCGCTGAATTTAGACTTCTTTAGACAGTCAAAGTTTTTACTCTGTAATACCAGCATGCGACTCAAGCTGACATTGAATAAGCCTGAATTTGCGCTGAATGCATTTGCTAAAGTTGACAATTTTAGAATTCATGTGGAAGATATTGCACTTTACATTCGTCGAGTAGTACCGAATCCAAGTGCCATTAGAGGACATGCTGAAGGTCTTAACCGTCAAAATGCCATTTACCCCGTTCAGCATACAAAGCTTCTCACCTTTACAATTCCGAAAGATCAAAAGAGTTTCATGAAAGATGGCCTCTTTCCATCGGAAGCACCGAAGCTCCTCATGGTGGCAATGGTTGAAAATGATGCATTTAATGGTAATATAAAGAAGAATCCTTTCAATTTTAAACACAATCAGTTAAGTGAAATTGCTTTACGTGTAAATGGTGTGAGTCATCCTGGTCCACCCTACAAACCAGATTTTGCTTCGGATCAATTTATGCGCAGTTATGTTGATTTTATGGATGTCTTTGGCTTTTACAATACGGATGAAACAAACGGACTGACTATGAAAGAGTTTAAGAGTGGATATACTATTTATGCATTTGATTTGACTGCTGACAGTGATATTAGTGCCCCCTATCGTCAAGCGAACGTGCCTCATAATATTCGTTTGGATTTGACGTTCAAAAGAACACTACCTGAGACGATCAATGTATTAATTTATGCAGTCTTCGATTCAAATATTGAAATTACAAAGTATCGTGACGTGATTCTTCAGTATAATCGTTAATGAGTTGGTTGACTGCTGACGATATTAAGACTAAAGTGCAGCGTAATGCAGACGAAGCGACGTTGAAAGCTTTCGATAATGTCTATTCACTCGATACCTTACCACCTGCAGTAAATCACTATCCCATCTTTATTGTGCTAAACACATTCGCAGAATTTAGGCGGTGAGCATTGGAAAGCGATCTTTATTGGAGAAGACCGACGTGGTGAACTATTTGACTCTCTTGCTCAACCTCCAAATATACCAACACAGCAGTGGTTGAGAAAACATACGCGTCAATATCAGCGAAATGAACGCATACTACAACATCCACTTTCATCAACGTGTGGTGCTTTTGTACTGTACTTCATCTTAAAACGTTTACATGTATCTCGATTTGCATCTATTATTCAAAACTTTTCATGTAATCCATCCTCTAATGAAAAAATGATTTGTAAGTTCTATCATGATTTGAAATAAAAACATCATGTTGGAAAAATTGTTTTTTATTTTACAATCCGCTGGGTACGTACATACTCAATGAGATAGTCTAGGATCACATTTGCTTGTACATGAGATTTTAGTCCAGTAATGATCACTTTACTATTATGAAAGATTGCCACATGCACAGGTAACCAACAACTAATGAGAGCTGCAGGAAAAAGTTCGGGTTCATAACACAAATTGTAACTGCTGGTACGAATCTTCAAAAATGATAGACTGTCACTCAATTGAGTAGAGATCACCATATTGTCCACAGTCAGATTCGACATCACACACCTCTCCCTCTTCCATATCCGACGTAGTAGTCTTTGTAGCTCTAAGCGCATTGACTGCGCCGATGAATGAGAAAGGGCGCCGAGAATCTGTACAGTCCCATTTGGGAAGAGTTGAAGATTCCGTGAATTGTTCATCTTCACCACTAACATTTGAGGACGGCCCGGGTAATACTTGCTGTTTGGAAGCTGTTGGTGTAATGTTGTGAGATCGATTTTGGTGTAGAGTCTGAAGCGACGGAGAATGTTGACGATGGTGTAGCGATGGCGCTTCATGATGAAAGAATGAGTAAATTGAGCGATGCACCTTCCTTTTATACTTTTCCCAACTACCTTGATGAAATGTGAAGTTAGTATGAAGTTGGGAATGATAGAGTTGAATTCGCCGATTGTTGACGCGCAGCCAGATGCGATTTGCAATACGTGAATGTCTTTTCATATAGAAGTATTTCAAGTCCTTCATGATATGATGTAGAGATTGAAAATGACGATAAGATAAAGCAAGCTCTCTTCTCACATTTCCAGTTGAATCTTTGAAATAGACGTTTCGATCATGATCCGTTTCAATACGTTGTAGGGAATCTAATTTCCAACTCATGATGTGTGGTAGTCATGTCTGATTAAGATTTGCATAGTAGGGCGATGAACTCACGACGAATAAATGTCATGATGGAGCGATGTATATATCTTCTGTACTTCTCCCAATTGTATTTGCGAAATGAGAAACAGTTTGCGGAATGAGAATGGTAGATTTGAATTTCATTTCTGTAATGTTGAAGCCAAACTTGATCACCCAAGGAGATGAATCTTAATGTTTCAAAATATTCCAAATCCCTCATGATATCATTGAGGTTGACAAATTGTCGCCATGTTAATGTAATTCCTCTTGATGTATGACCATGAGAATTTTTGAAATGTACGTTTCCATCACGATCAACTCTGATATATTGTAGAGAGTCCAAAATCCAAGTCTTCATGATGTTATGCAAAGTTGCAGATCAGCAATATAAAAATGTCGTTTTATCATATTTTGCTTAGCAATGCGGCTACAAAGAGATTTACTAGTAATCGAGCCGCACTCTTTTCTACTCCCATTGATCATGCACAACAGCTAAATGGAAATTGGGAAGTGGGTGTCACTCAACTTGTTTATAGCAACTGTGTCTATACTTTTGATCATGAGGTGATGACTATTAATATGAGGCGTACAGCTGCTTACCAATGTGAAAAGGGGTGCCGAGTATACATTCCACAGTGGCCAAAGAAAGATCTCTTATCATGTAAAAAGTTTATATATGATTTCTTGAATAAAGCGTGTAAACATATTGCCCAATTTACTCCGCACAATGATGATTATACTTATGTACATCATGTAGTTGAGAAAGATTGGATTGTTGGTTTAAGTCCAAGTTTAAGAAATGATTTAGGCTACCTCGCTAGCGCCTTAACAAGCTATGATAATTTTAACGTTAATTACCACATAAGTGGTCATAAACAGTTAATATATCGAGAGGAAGCTTATTATGTAGATCTTATTCCAAGAAATGAGAAGACGTTGGTGAAGAAGATTGTGATTAAGCCAAGAAAGACAAACATGACTCCTGAAACATTATTGAAGAAATTTAATTATCTCCTTCGAGTTGATGGTAAACAAGTGGCAACATTGACTTATATCAAATCATCTAATCATATTGCAATAAGTAAATTAAATGATGATGATCTAGTATTAGTTTGTTCAAAAGATTTTCATCAGTTCTTACGACATCGTTCTGCAGCTGTTCATGGAAAATCTGATATGCAACATTTACCATGTGAAAGGTCAAATCAATTTGATACAGAATGGACCGTATCTTTATACAGAAAGTGTGTAGAGCCTTTAGGTGGTATCTTACATGAAACAAGAGTGTTGATGCCTCGCATTATTACTTCGGTTAAATTGGTTGTAGATTATTTAAATGAAGTGATTAATGACCAACATATTTCATTTTCTGAAAAAGAAGGTACTTTGTCTCTCACTATAAGTGGAAAAGGTATTGAACTAATTATGGATAAAACTCTAATGGACATTTTGGGTTTTGATCAAAATATCTTTAAAAGTGGTACTGTAACCAAAGCTAGCGCAGACATGTCGCTATCGCGTCGTATTAACTATTTTCAGATATATTCCAATATTGGTGAAGATGTACGTGTGGGAGATGTTGAAGCCCCATTGCTAGCAATGATACCATACCAGCCAAAAAGCTGCAGTATTTTATCTGAGCATACTTTCAAGAAAGTGCATTATACAAAGCTGAAATCAAACTACTTCCCACAAATTGATATTGCCATTTATGACGATGCTGGTGCGTTGATTCCTTTTCATAAAGATGCTGTGACAAGTATCACACTCCATTTTCGAATGAAGAGTTAATGCAAAAGTATGCTAATATATTTTTCCAATGTGAATAATATGGAAAGTGAAAATAAGGACTCGTTTCTAATCTACTTGCCCAGTAATGCTTCTATGAATAAATTTCCCAAAAATAAACCATCAGACTATCGAGTAGAATTAAATCGGCCACTGCATTTAGAAGGTGAATGGGAGGTTGGCGTTTCTAGTATTTGCTATGATAGCAATATTCAGAACGTGAATGATTTGGAAGAAATGATATTGACTCCTCGCACCCATGATGGAATAACGATGAATAATACATTTCAGTTCCTATACAATTTAACATCAGATGGAAAGTGGAACTATGAATGGATTCAGATAAAATCAGATTCTTATGAACCATTTGGGAATGAGAAAATTATTAAGGCATTCAACAGTGGTAATACTTCCATCATGAAGAATAAAAATCAGAAAGCTTATGAGTTTACTAACTATCATTGGAGTAGGAGACAGTTCCTCCGCTTTCATTCTTTTACTAAAGGTCTTACGCTGAGGTTGGATAATGAATTCTATCCACATCTTGGTTTTGGTCATGGACTACATCTAACATCAATTGCTACTGCAAATGTTAAAAAAGTTTATTCAAATCGAATCAACAAATTTCATTATAGATTTAAAATATTTGATGAAGATGTTGTAGAATGCGAAGAACGCATCATTTTGAAAAAGCATGGTGTTCAACCTTTATCACTTATTGAGTTAGTAAAACGATGGAATGAGACTGTGGGTAAGAAGTATGGAGAGAAAATTATGGCGAACAAAAATAAGTTGGTTATTCAGAAATATAATGACAAACTTACAGTTTATTTCTCTCCAACCTTGCGTCATTTTGTAAGACATTATACACCTATTATTGGAAGCGGTGTGGTGTATGCTTCTCATGAATATCACACTAAAGCTGATTCAGTTAATGATGAATGGTGGGTAGACATCTATGGTGATCGCATCAAGAAAATTTACCAGTCTTATGAAGAATCTAAAGTTGCTATCAATATAATGCCGCTTCTATATCATACAGTTGAAAGCTTCATTCATGTAGTAAATCCTTATATACAACAGAAGTTGAAGCATGTGATGAAAAGTAAATATGATGTAAAGACACACCACATTTCGTTTTCAATTGAAAATCAACGCGTTGTTCTGAAACTCGGTGATGACATTCAATGTCAATTGAGTAAAAATTTGAAGAATCTCTTTGGCTTTTCAATGCTACAAACTGTGTTTGCTGCTGCGCATACGATTGGTATAGAAACACCAATGACACTTGATAAACATGAACAGCACCTTTACATTCAAAGTGATTTGATTTTACCTATTTCTGTTGGCGAGAAAAAAGAATACATTTTACGTGATTTCATTCATGATAAAGACGCTTCATATGGAATAGTCGAGAAGATGTTTGAATCTATTTTCTATCATCCCGTCGTCAAACAAACTATGCCCTCTATTGCTATCAAAATTACCAATGGTTTACAAGAGTGCATCCACGTGAAAGATACTAAATCCCTCATAACGTTAGTGTTTCGGAAAACAAAGTGAAGTCTTTATAAAACATTTATTGAAATATGTACATGAATGTGAAGCAATAGACTTTATACAACATCCACTGAAAATATATACATGAGCGCACTTCAATAAACATTGCTATATACACAAAGTCTTTTTACTTCGTGAAGGGTGGAAATATACAGGGATAGGAAAAATGTCTTTCAGTGGAAAAGTCATCACATGGGGAATGTAGAGATGTGGACACATATTCACAAGGAGAAAACAATCTCATGCGATACATAAAACAACAATGTTTATCTACAGAAATCAACATCAAAATACTAAGTTAAGGATGATTATGCTAAGACGTCTCCTGAATGTGGTAGTGTGAGTTTAATTCTTTTGGGTGGTGGTATGTTTGTGTCAGGATGTCCATGTGGAAGAGATATGTTGTGTTCTAACCAGCACCTCTTATCCTCCCATGCTGAAAGCGCCCGTTTCCTAAAAGTATGAGTTTTGATCTCATGCGACTTAGATTTTAAGATTGTCATATTGACAAACGTTATATTTTTATTTCTATAGGCTCCCTTGAAATTTTTATGTTTCATGTTAGAGACCAATGATCTTGATATGCCTTTAGCGCGCTTAATGCTATCATCACTATCCTTTAATTTCATAGAATACATTTTAGGGCGGAGGAGAATCATTTCAGCTATCTCCTTCCCTGCTGTCTCATCCTTAAAACAACCAAGTTTGGCCTTATTTTTGATGGAGTATAGTGGATGATCAGTAGGATAATTTGATGTATCAAAATATCTTTCTAAAGATTTTCCTACTTCATTAAAATTTAAATCTTTTTGAGTGGTAATACCTAAGAAAAAACTATCTGTGTCACCACCCAACAAACGAACCTCTTTTACGAGAGGACACGGTTTTAGTATTTTATAGAAGAGTTGATACATTTCAAGCTTGGAGTAATCTAGTACAGCTTGGCCAATATAGATGGGTTTGCACAACTCAACTTCAGATTTTATCATTTTAATACCTACAAGATCCTCATCGATTATGTCTCTATCGATGAATAGAGGTGATGAGGTCAATTTGTGATACTTTTGATCATCATTAACTAGTTTGTAGTTTACGCGCTTTCTAACATCCTCCATCGTCTTACCAAATAGACTGTTGTTCTTATATTTATAAAAATCTTTTTGAAAATTATTTTGGGCTAGTGCACGTTTCTGGCTGTTACTATCAATATATGGTTTGAGGAAGGCTTTCTGTCTAAATTTAATAATGCGGTGAACTCTTTTTAAAATCATACCCATTTCTAAATAAAATTTTAAGATGCTAAAGTGGACTAGATAGTTTTCTTTATCATACTGGGTGAGTAAAAGTTTGCGGCAAGGCTTATACTTGGGTTGACCGCATGATTCTAAATCTTTATGAAATTGTTTCATAAAGTCGGAAAACATATCTTTACTCACTTCACCTGATTCGGGTGCGAGTGGAAAATCTACGGTTTTATGTTTAATATTATTTGGATAGATTAGATCTATCTCAAAATAATATCCCCAAGCACCTTCATCTGGAATTGCTAGTATGTTAGAAGGGTTGGAGAAATGTTGAATTTCACTATCATCTAACCAGCTAAACTCAGAGTGAGGTAGCGGTTTGGATAATGAACTACCATACAAATTATTTTGGTCATAATACTTAAGATGGGTATGATCATTACCTACTGTTTCAGATTTTAACCTATGTTTATTTACAAATGTGAGACCACCGCGAATTCCTCGCTCAAATAAATTATACATCTCTGGATCTTGTAAGAGATGAATGGTCTCATCAGTAATTTTAAAAGCAGACTTAAATGACATGGCTGGTAGACTGACAAAGTGGACGGGATCTAACTTATCTTCTTCTAATGCCACTCGTCGAAACTCCTGAAATACATCAGCCAGCAAAAACACATCTAACTTAAGGTAGGCAATCATATATTCACCAAATGTATGGCAGTCAAATTTTATCCATGCATCTTGTGCATGATCATAATCTTCGGTCTTACATTCTGCACCGCTCAAATCATTTTTAAATTTATCTATGGGCGGAAGAGAAGTCTCGCCGAGTTTACTAATTGCATCAAAATATGCATATGGAAAGACTCCTTTCCGTGTGATGACTTCATCGGTTAGATTTGGATATTGTTTCTTAAGATTTTGTGTTAGTGGAAGAGACTTTAGATTTTGTACGAGAGAGGCCAGTGATGCAGTCATAAATTGGTTGGAATCTAAAAATTTTATATCAAAATATTATTTTAATATTTATTATTTTAAAATATTATTTTCTTTGGTTTTATCGACGGGTACTTTTGCTGTCATGGCCATAAACTTTTCTCTCGTTTGAGCTATTACATCAAACTTCCACTCTTTCATTTGGCCTAAACCTCCTTTTATTATCATATGGCTATCATAGCCCTTACAATTATGGAAAATGACGGGTAATGTACGCCGCTTCATCCTCAGCGAAAAATTACATTTTGAACAGAGTGCGTTTCTAAATTTACCAGTGATGTGATCATGGTCGCGCACTTTCTTAATCTTATCATCGTCAAATGTTTTCCTACATTTGGGGCAAACGTTGCAACTATCAAACTTAGCTTGATCATCTGCTGTCATATGCAATGATCTGTGATAGACTTCACCATCATGTTTTTGTTGAAATTTTACAGCCTGTTCGAGGAATTGTAGGAATTGGTAAATACAATCCTCACCTTGCCAGACGCGCATTTTATTTTGCCTACTCCTAAAGTGATCATGCCTCATACTTGTGATCATACTTCATAGCAGGAAATGGCTGCTGGTCGATGGATGTTATCATCGATATAGCATTCGATGTCAGCATAGATGACACGAAGAGGACTTAGTTCATCGCCATTCTCTATATATGAAAGCTCCTTATCTTTGGGCATGCGTCCCATTTGCAGTTTACCTCGCTTACACCACTCATAATGAGTTTCAAATTTAGTTTTCCTCCTAAAGTGGCGAATACATCTGTCGCAGTAATATAACTCTCTACTAGAGTTTTCTAAGTGGTGGTATAAGCGAGAGATTTTGGGAATACCGCAGTAGTGCCATTCCTCACTATCATCCTGTTTTACTAATAACAGGTTTACTGTACGTTCATAACAACTCGAACGCGAGTTGTAGCGCACACCCTTCAATCCTTTTTCCCAAACATGGAGAACTATTTTAATGTTGTTCAATTTTTCAAATTTTTCTATATCTTTAATTTTCATATCGTCACTATTACAGTCATCGAAGTATAATTCATTCTCCCACTGCCTATAGCTATATGTGCGATTTCGATTCGCATTGATGTCATTATAGTGGAGAATGGAGAGGACAGCATATTTAAAACATTGCGATTCGCAATCTACATTGATGACTGCTGTTTTGTTTTTTAAATTTTTTGGAAGTTTAAAGGAGCCTCGACCACTATGATTTCCTAATAAAGTGATTTTAAATAAGGCGGACTCAATGCCGTCAAAAATGAGACCGCTATCGCGCTCGTTAAATTTATCAATATTTAATTTTAATCCTTGGATGTGAAAATTTATCCAAGACTCATAGTCTACAACCTCGGTTGCAGGAGAGGAGGGTATGTGAAACTCCAACCTCTCTATTATTTGTCCAGTATGGTGGTCGATTTTTACATATTTTATTTTAAGATAGATGAGCGCCTTCATCCTAAAATTGTCTAAATTGTTGAAGAGCGCTTCTATCAATGATGAATTTTGATGAAACCATTCCTCAAAGTTAGCAATGGTTTCTGAGGAGTCCATCTGGTAGTTCCTCACTAAATTATTTATGGACACTTCAGTGAGTCGGATAGAGGAGGTACCGTTGGTGTAGGTATCGTTCGTGTGTGTATGTTGAAGTCTGTGCGAAGATAGTTCAAAACGTGTCTCGAAAGACTGAGCGCACAAGTCGCAAGAAAAGGAGACGACGTTAACAGAATCATCCCCACCTTCGGAGATTGATGCCGGCTTAGGTCGACAAACACCTCGCTTGATGTGTCGGGTGAGATCCCATTTCCTCGTGAAGATGTGCCCACAGTCAGCACATTCCCACTCGTTGCCATGTCGTGACAGTTCTGAGGTGGAACTCACATCACCTGAAAGAGAAATCATTCTATCATCTCTGTTCAAGCCTCAGTGTATTGTTACAACCTACCTTGACTCAATAACTCTAAACTTTCCTCGAGAAGGGAGGGCGTTGGTGATGAAGTTGATGCCTGAAATTGAGGAAAATGCTATTAGCCACACGTTTGAGGGAGATGAGTGAAGAAATTTTCAACTTACCATTTCAATGAAATCAAGTTTAAGGTTGATACTTCAACAAGATAGAGACTTCACTCAAATTTGGAATTCACTTGTACGCCTCAAATATAGAATTCGCCAGAGAACACTTCACTTATACGTCTCAAAGACAGAGTGAAATGACACGAATGTCACTTTGCATATATACTTTCATATTCATCATTCATTGGCTGTTCATTCTGATTGGTTGCTTGTTGATACTTAAGAATTAGAAAACATTTCAAAGTCATTATTTACAGTCAACATGACAAGCCCTCCGACAACATCAAACACAAAATTCTCTTCTCCATGCTCAACACCAGAGGCGCTCGTTGCACCAAACGCTCCAACGAAGGGGAAGGTAGAGAAGGTGTACCGACTGGACAATATCAGAAAGTTATCATTACCAGCGGACGAGGAAGAGGAGAGTGTATGTGAGAAGGAGTGTCCCGACTTAACAGGCGTGAGGTGGAAGTATCTCCAGTACGATACTGACGATGTGATGCAGATCACCAGCACGAAATTCCTCCACCAATTATGGGAGTGGTACACCCCTAACTCCCAGCCACGAACTATGGCGGAGTGGGAGTATATCAACAAAGTGAGGCTCGCAGTGGAAGAACGATTGAAACAAGTGAACTGTTTTTGTGATCTATGTGAAGCCAGACTCTGGGACGATATTGACGATGAAGACCTTTTGAAATACATGCCATAATAAATTTTTATTTCGTATTATCTTTGCTTTCATACTGACTTACTTGAATGGGACTTCAGTGGATGATTTAACCATGTATACTTTTTCATTTGGAAAAAGTAGCACACTTAGTCTAACTTGTAAATCTTATAACATTTCATATGGGCGATGATGGTAGATGAAATAGTGTTAAATAAAATTAAGATAGCTTACACTTCTGATACAGGGATAGCAATCGACTGCGATCCATGTGTAAAGAGCTTGTTAGACTACGGAAGAGAGAAGTGTGTTATGTTGCGTGTGGCGCGTGAGTGTCCTCCCATTTCATTCCATTCATCAATTCGTCTCATTGATAGAGACAGGTAGAACTCATGGTTCTCATAACGTATGCAATGGAAAGTTTTAGGCAACCTTCGACAGTTGGCTAAATGTCGCCCTGGCGCGAATGCATACTACGTTGAGACAGAAGCAATCACTTGCAAACATGACGCAGAGAGGTTTATCAAGATTGACCATTGCCGAATGTCCCTTGCGGTATACATAGCTACGGGTTTCACCGCCGCCCTTTACAGGAATGCCCGTCGAAAGGAAGTATTACACCGAACTTCATTTGCAACGTTCAAGTTGACTGATAGCAGATTCAACTTAATGATAGTATTCGCCAGACATGAAAACCTGTAGAGTTGGTAAGAGGTTGACAGACTTTGAGCAGCTTGATAGCAAGCCGTAGAGAGCTTGATTCACCAGCGTTTTGCAATGGAGATGTTTAGAGGCCAACCATGACAAGATAGCTAAGACTCAACCGATTGGCGTTCAAAGTGCTACATTGAGAGCTGTGTCAAATGCCCAACATGAGACATGAGTTGTCCCAGCGGTTACGGTCTAAACTATGACACACTCCCTTGCCACACTTATCACTACGGCATCGTCCGCCGTCCCGAAGGAACACCCTGTCAGTGGAATATTACAGCAAAACTCTCCGTGTCTTGCTCGCTTTTAGTGAAAAGCCGCTTATACCATGAGAAGGCTGGCTCAGACATGAAAACCTGTAGAGTTGGTAAGAGGTGGACAGACTTTGAGCAGCTTGATAGCAAGCCGTAGAGAGCTTGATTCACCAGCGTTTTGCAATGGAGATGTTTAGAGGCCACCCATGACAAGATAGCTAAGATTCAACCGATTGGCGTTCAAAGTGCTACATTGAGAGCTGTGTCAAATGCCCAACATGAGACATGAGATGTCCCAGCGGTTACGGTCTAAACTATGACACATTCCCTTGCCACACTTATCACTACGGCATCGTCCGCCGTCCCGAAGGAACACCCTGTCAGTGGAATATTACAGCAAAACTCTCCGTGTCTTGCTCGCTTTCAGTGAAAAGTCGCTTATAGCATGAGAAGACCGGCTCAGACATCATTAAAAATGCTTTCATTGACTTCAACAGGGTCGAAAACCCCAGAAAACCTCCAAAAATAGTGAATTTAAATTTTTCAACTTTTTAGCACTACTTATGAAATTTTATAAGTAGTCTATCACTTAGGGCAGGTCAATAGCGGCCGAACCTTTTTTGAATCAAGTCAAACGGACTTGTTGAAGCAAAGTTACAAGCCTTTAAAGTTTTGGAGTCTTTTATGGCCTGGAGACGAAGGCCATCTCCTGGCGAACCTCTAAGTCTGACGCCTTAGCTGATATCAGCAATGAAATTTTCTAAGTCGGTTTCTTACAGAAACTCGGGATTTGGAATGTCCGAAGCTATCATCGGAGCTCAGAGAGACGACCTACCTCTGACAATCGCTCTCGTCTGAATGACAAGTCTCTGTCGGTTGCCAGCTTATATAGTGCGTGGCGATCAGCTGATGACGTAATACCTATCATCCAAACACTAAAAATCCCGTCTATCTCCGGTTCTAGTGCTCCGATTGAGCTGGAAATACACCATTACCATGTAGAATTTGACGCTGAATCCGAATCTGGCCTCCGTTTTCCCATCCGATGCTTCGTTTTGGCTCTACAGTAGGCAGCCATCGCAAAAAAATGTTGAAAATTTTTCTCTCCGATTGCCTTGAAACTCACCATACAGATAGAGAATTTCACGCTGATTCCAAATCTGAAATCCGTTTTCCAATCCGATGCTTCGTTTTGAAACTACAGCCCAAAACGTCCCAAATTCTAACTCTGTCGTTTTTCGCCAATCTCCCAAAATCTTAAATGGCGTCTCACATCTAAACGAAGACAGATAGGAACAAGCCGCTTCTTTCAGTGAATTTGTCTCACTCTTAGCTTTCAAACGAGCTATGGCACGACAAAATCCGTCCACTGGAAGCCAAAATCGAAGCGAGCTGTCCAGAGGGGGGGGGACGTCAGCGAAAATTTTTTCTCTCCGATGGCGTTCAAATTCACCATACCGATGCAGAATTTCACGTTGAATCCGAATCTGGCCTCCGTTTTCTCATCCGATGGTTCGTTTGGGCGCTACACACCAAAACGTCCCAAATTCTAACTCTGTCGTTTTTTCGAAAAATGTTGAAAATTTTTTCTCGCCGATTGCCTTGAAACTCACCATACAGATAGAGAATTTGACGCTGATTCCAAATCTGAAATCCGTTTTCCAATCCGATGCTTCGTTTTGAAGCTACAGCCCAAAACGTGCCAAATTCTAACTCTGTCGTTTTTCGCCAATGTCCCAAAATCTTAAATGGCGTCTCACATCTAAACGAAGACAGATAGGAACAAGCCGATTCTTTCAGTGAATTTGTCTCACTCTTAGCTTTCAAACGAGCTATGGCACGACAAAATCCGTCCACTGGAAGCCAGATCGAAGCGAGCTGTCCATAGGGGGGGGGGATGTCAGCGAAAATTTTTTCTCTCCGATGGCGTTCAAATTCACCATACCGATGCAGAATTTCACGCTGAATCCGAATCTGGCCTCCGTTTTCTCATCCGATGGTTCGTTTGGGCGCTACACACCAAAACGTCCCAAATTTTAACTCTGTTAAAATTTTGAAGAAAATTTTTTTCTCGCCGATTGAGCTGGAAATCACACCACAGATGCAGAATTTTACGCTGAATCCGAATCTGGCAGCCATTTCACCATCCACGACAACCTAGACGGTCGCCCACGTCAACCTAGACGGTCGCCCACGTCAACCTAGACGGTCGCCCACGTCAACCTGGACGGTCGCCCACGTCAACCAGGCGGTCGGACCAACACACCCGAGTCTCACACTCTGTCGTTGCGGAGGGGGGGGGGAGTCAGCGAACATTTTGTGAACGTGGACCCACCTGGCCGGCACACCACGACAGACTACAACCTCTGTCGTTCCAGAGGGGGGGGAGTGAGACCCGAAGCACCACGGCGGCCGACCACGACACTCTGTCGTTCCAGAGGGGGGGGAGTCAGCGATGGCGGCCATTTTGCGCTATCTGGTGTTTGTCACTTCCTTACTACTGTTACTAAACATTATAAAAGAAGACTTTTTAAATTAACTTCGATCAGAATAACTTCAATGTCCAGTATTTGTTGCATTCTATTGATTAACCAAATGGTGACTTCAAAATGAAAAGAACCACAGACATGATAATAAAGAAAAAAATAGCAGCAAAAGATAAGAAGATCGAAGTGGTCAATTTTATCGAATATTGTCAGCTATCTGACAGAAAACCAAAATACTGGTAATGTTGATAATTGTGTTAACAATAAATCGCTCACCAATTTGATATTTTTGATTAAGGTCGATGTGATTCAATTGAGCACATTGTAATGCTCCCATGTTTCAAATGCTAGATTTCGGCACTTGTCAAGAATATTCAATTTAATTACAATCAAAATGCTACATAGACATCAAATCCCGACCTAAATATACTTTGCAGCATTAAAGCTCACGAACACATACATGTAGTGTTGACCGCAAAGACTGTAAAGCTAAACAGAGACTGTAACATACATGCAATACTCACGCGCTCTGAGGGCTGGTAACATCAACTTTTCAACGCATGTATAGAGATAGATATTAAACAGCGAAAAGATGGACGGACAATGCCTTCGAGTGAAAGACAGCTAGATGCAAAAGACAGGGAAAGTAACAAATGGCAATTAACGTAATCATGACAAAGGCAAATTATGATCTCACTCAAAATCGTTCGACACTCACAATCAGATAAAAAATACCTTATACTCTGCAAATGATCATCCAAAAATGGGCAAAAAATGAGAACTGTGAATAAGCAATAAAATGACGATATCTGCACGGATCAATCAGCGAAGGCAGAGCTGGAAGCGGGCCCGGGACGGGCTTGGGCCTGAAAAATTCTGCAAGCACACGGGCCAGACCGATATTTATTATGTCTGAAATTAATAATATTTTTTACTTGCTTTTTGACTGTTTATGCTGCAAATATGCTTTTAAATTGAGACGTGTCAACTATGTCACGTGGAGATAATGTTTAACACAATCGATCGACGATTAGCGAATGACACTTCTCTGGAATTTTTGGTGAAAAGAGTCAATCAATTATTATTATCAGCTTTATTATCAATTATTTAGTTCAGCTTTTGACTGAATGACTTCACTTTTTCAAATATGCTTCATGTCATTAGTGCCTACGTTTTCCCTGCTTTAGTAAACATAAATATAACTTGCAAGAATAGGCAGTTATCGGTACATTAAGATAATATCCAATTTACTTGTGATAGAGAAGAGCGTTATAAATGTGTAAGCGATGTGTAAACGGGTGCATCAAAAGATGTTTAAAATTAACTTTATTGTTCAACAATAATCAATTTATGTGCAGATGGTACATTGCCCCTACAGCATGCGATCATGTAATCAATAAGTAGCTTATTATAATTATTTTTAAGGTAATTGCACTCAACTAACTATAAAACTATCAACTCGCAATTGATATTAGGTTTAGTCTTTGGACGATGGTGGAATCTTTATTTCCACTTTGATTATCGGCGCACGATGCTTGGGTGGAAACTAAATTGTTTCTGACTGCACACAATGCGAATCATCCTCCGCTGTGTTAACAATACTCACCCATTGGAAGAGGTTTCGACTTCCGCTGTCCTCAAATACATTCACAAGTAGATAGTTCATTCCCGTGATGTCGATGTTATTTAATTGCGGATTAAACATGTGATCAACCTGCATTTTGTCTCTTTTTCCAGTTGTATTGACTTTATTGATTTTTATATACTTCGTCGTACCATATATTTTCAAAGTGTGCATTCATGTAACCCCAAGATGAAAATTATTGGGGCTTTATTGAAATGAATCTACTAGTGTCATCAAGATTGAATAGCTCATACAATTGTATTTTTGTCATAAGACATATTCATTATGAATGTGATTGTAGCTATTGAAATATTATCAACATATAATGAAATGGTTACAATCTCCAACTGTTGATCTAACTAAATGAATTCACAGCTCACCAAGTTATAGAATAACAATGCATCTTAGCTCGATTAGATAGGAATTTTTGAAACAGCGTTGATGGCAGTCCCATGCTTTCAAAAATGTAACGAATGACACATAATGCGAGATGTCAAATACTTATGATTGTAAAGATGGAATGATGTAGAATACCGATAAATCCTTTGGGAATGGAAGAGTCAAATTGCAATTATTTCATATCTAAAATTTCATCAGATATAATACGAAAATGAAAATATTTTGCTGTGACATTATTCTACCAATGACACGGCACGGAGTAGCAAAATTCATTCTTCTCGCCAATTCTAAGCACGACACAAATAACTTAGTCAATAAATACGCAAACGTCTTCGTCAAGGCAATCAGAGAGGCGATAACTGCATCAGAAATACGAATAATCTGTGAACGAAAAGATTCTTATCCAATTTACATACTTGCGCTGTTGGAGTATCTGCTTGAATCATTGGCTGCATGCTATTAGTACGCAAATTGTTTTGCTTGATTTATGTAGACGTCATTATGTCGGCATTGTTTGTTAATGATCACAAATAGCGAATTGCTGACCATGTTCGGTCCCTGGACTTCCAGATAACTCAGGCCTAACTCAAAGTCATCAATTTTACTTGTTCTTAAATCTGAAAATCAGAAAAATGAAAATTTAAGAAAAAATGAAGCTCATCATTGCTAGCTTTGATATGAGATGCACTGAGCTGTATATTGCACAATCATCTTTTGTCCTAAGTCTCATGACTGCTTTCCATTCAACTCTTGACTGTCATTTGCTTTACTTAGAACAGAGAACACACCCTTCAGCAGGTGATTGAGTTGCGTTGTAAATCAGAGTAGAATGTGGTGAGAAACATTTCCGAAATAATCTGGTTACAGAGTACCAATGGCATTGAGATGAATGCATCAAACAATGTTGGCTCATCAGCTTTCAAGTTCTGTATTTCATGGAGAGCAGTCTGCCGATCACATGTTAAGACCGAGGCGCAACAGGAATTTTGCGTGGATCATTTTTACCAATGTCATTTACTGCTTTACTTTATTTTCATTGCAATGCTCTTTGTCATTTATCGTTCCTATTTTCCCGCAAATATTCTGGGATCGAATTTTATCACAGGTTGGCATTCATCGAGGAATATTAAAGAATTGTTCAATGGGATGGACTTACAAATCTCTGGCAGAAAGGTCGAATGCAGAACTGCATGAACATTCCTGCATTAGTGTTGACGCAGATAGCCCTGATTGGACATTGGTATTAAATGGAACATATATTGACTTGTACAATGATGTTGTTTTACGTGTTGGTGCTCTTGGGGCTGCCCCTTCCATTTCATATGTCATTCTTGTGGCATTTGTGAGACCTTTGATTAGGCGATTTGGACTATGTACCATCACCTTGATCGGATCATGTTTGGTATTTCTTTCACTGATTCCTGCAATAATAAATGTGAGTTTCATCGTGCTGTTGATATCACGCCTTCTTCATGGTGTTGGATTCGTCTGTGTTGCCGTTGGCATGATTACAAGTGTTACCGCAATCGCACAAACAGAAAGTAATTCTCAGTATTGGCTCCCAGCCATTACGTCTACTGCGAGCAGCTTCGGTGCCGCTTTAGGCCCCGTCTATGGTGGTGCCTTATACCAGTTCATTAGTGTCCATTATGTGTATGCTTCAGTCGCAGTGATGCTTGTAATTGATATCCTCATGCAAATCTCGATATTTGACTCTGATCTTCGACCTATTCCATCTGATCATTCAGAACAAACCCCTGCACTAATAAAGGATCGATATGCCTTACTTGGACTCATCTCATTGGGCCTCTTGTCATTTGTCATTGCGTTGATTACAGTATTTGTCCCGCTCTGGTTGATCGAAATTTCGAAACTTCGATCTTGGCAACTTGGTCTCGTCATTTTCCCTATTGTTATATGCCAAATAATGGGAAATACATTGTGTAGTCTAATAAGTTATCGAATAGACTATTGGAAGATAGATTTAATAGGTTTCATTTTGACTTCTGTAGCAATGATTCTTCTCTCAATGGCGAGTTATCTGTATCAAGTTCTTCTAATCACGGCGTTTCTTGGACTTGCACAGGGAATTACATACGCTGCTTTAATTCCCCTGATGACAAAGATAATTGATCGAAGACACGAAGGTGGCTATATCGCTCTTTTTGACTTGACAGAGCGAGCAGAACAAATTGGGTCATTGCTTGGTCCAATTTGTGGAATTCTTCTGCTTCGGTTGATCATTTTCCCTTGGGCTTTGCGTTTCTTTAGCTTTTGCATATTCATTTGGGCTTTTTTTCAAATTGGGCTTCGTGATCCACCCTCAATGCTGCAGAAGCACCATCACGAGGGTCATTCAAATGACTGAATTATTATGCATTGTAATTTTCTTTCTTGAGCGGTCACATAAGCAGAATCTTGAAATATAATTGGAATTTTGCATTTCATCGTAAACAATTTGGTCGCGTAATGAGCAGAAAGGCTATTATCAATGCCACCCTTTCGTCTAAAGCTGTAGTTGACAAATACACACTGTAAACTGCTGGCTACACAGAGTAAATTTAGGTTAAACCTAGAGAATAATTCGTATTTGAAATAGTAACTGGCCTCTATTGTCTGAACAGAAAAGAAATTTGAAAAAGAGTTTCTATTTTACGTTCTCAATTTAATGTAGCTGTGATGTCATAAACCATCAAGTTGTGACGTCAAAAATATTTCTGATGTTAACTGACACATTCTGTGAACCGCTCTACTAAGGTTTTATGCTATTTCCGCTGTTTTAAGCGGGTACGGTTATCAGCGCATGTGTTTTTCTTGGTATTGGCAATTTCAAAGTACATGAATGAATGACATTTATTTAATCAAAAAGCCCCAATAACAAAATTCGTGAGGCGCCAGTTCACAGAAAGTAAGAAAAAAGCAGCTCAATATAAGAAAAAATAAAAACAAACATAAATTTTAAAGAAGTTGGAAAGCAGCATTAGAAAAGTCGATATCAATGTTATAACGTGAAACCGTCATTGAATAAGTAACTCATTTTAGTGAGAAAAGAATTTGACAGTTCAGTGGTAGCTGAAATTTGTAGGCCCGTGGCAAAATGGGAGGTAGAGAATAGAGCAATGAATGTGTCACATCATTCACAATCGTCAAAAATACAGTATGCGACACCATGTTTGCAACACCCCTGCTACTGCAAACATTAAGAATATACAGGTGCTAATTCGTCTTCAAAGTGATAGTTGCATAACTTATCGACTGAGAATTACTCACAGCTACATAATTCGAACATAAACAACACTGAGATCACAATAGACGTCCAAATTTCGTGTTGATGCCCTTTTGACTAAATCACGGCCTTCATTCGATCAGTTCACTAGATTTTGGCACACATCATTGATTTCGTCTACTTAATACTAGATGTCGATAAAGGCGCAAATGATATCTGTCTTACTGTCTGGACGCTTCCTTGATATCCGACGTTGGACAATCGCTCAGAGGCTATCGATGGAGTTCAGGTCCGCTGATGATGCCGGCCAAGGTAGCACTCTGACTTCAGTATCTTCGAAAGTTTTCAATGATTTGGACTGCTGACATGGCAGGGTGCGTTATCTTGTTGAAAGCAGCCCCTGCCTGCACCAAATGACTCGATCATTTGCAGAATTACTCTGGAATCGATTATCTTCTCAATGCTTCCATCTCTGCAGTTACAATTGTGAAGAAGTATTTCATTTCATTCTTATCGCTTATTATATTATATATGATTCGCTTAAAATGCATTTTTGACTGAATTCCGGTATCTTCGTAAAAAAATCTGCATGTGTTTACTTTCTCCTTAGTAAGGTGAGCTGAAAGCCCGAGCAATAAATAATGCCATCATACAGACAAGAGTTTTCCGGAAAGAAATTTTGGACATCCTTAAATCAGCATCCTGAATGTTAGGCAACGATTTTGCAAGGATGAAAGCAATATTTGGCATGCTAAATTGCTTCCATAGGTAATAGTTGTGTATTATGTGCTACAAAATTAAAAAAAAAATGTTGTAACAACAATAACATGACCCAATTAATCGGTTACTGACGTGCGTATCATTCAAAAGTTAAAAATTTCAAATGCAATTTGCGGGCGTTTTAAGGGACCGTTCTAAAGTGGCACCATTAGAACCTCCTCTTTAATTTGGTCACTAATTTGGGCGCCAGCAACATTGTCCCAAAAGATGGGGACCGATATGATCGGCATTATTGGGTTAAACGCATTCATTGTTGCCTAGGAGTCTCTGGTATCTAAAATTGAAATGCTTGTTAATGTGTTAGCAGTTGAGGCAAAACTAGCTATTGGTGTTAGCATTTTTAGTATTCAACGTTTTGAAGCGCTTTGTACTTAATTTTGTATCAACCAATTGTGTTTTCAGAACATTAATTTACTTGTGAAATGCTGCATTCGTGATCAGGTGTCGATACAAAATATCTATGTAACAGTCATGCTTGCTGAATTTTATATTGCTTCATCCAATGCACGTATCTACATGTTTATAACAAAGGCACCTTCTTTTGTGTCGTCATCACGATATAGAATGCAGCTGCCTGTCTTCAATGATGTAATTTCATTTTTTTCAAATGAGAAACATTTATAGCCAATTCCCCTGACTCTCTTTCTTGTTTGTTAATCTCAAATTATTTTTGTGTGCGTGTATATGTGCCCTCGATTCAATGAAATACAATCGTTGTCTGAATCCGTGCTTCAATATGTAAGATTGACTGTTTTTTCTATGCATATTACAATACGCATCGGGAATAGCTGGTCCTTTTCTGAAAACTCTGTTATAAACTCTATCACAATCATTTAAATAAAGTATTAACAAAAACAACACTTTTATCAACAATTCATGTTTATGAAACAACAAATATTTGGGTATACTTAGCGAACGTAACACAGTTTCAACAATGGCAAGTGTCGCATTATTATAAAATAATATAATTTTCAAGTTAAAGCAACAACAAACTGCAACGACTCATCAAAAGTCACTAATGATATGAAAATATTATACTGCAGTGTATGATGCTTACTTATTTCACATAACTTGTGGGCAAACCATGTTGACAGATGGACAAATGCCAATATTTTGAGATAAAAAATGTCGTGACTTACACAAAATTACATTTTTCCTCTTAATTCAGTTTAGTCAATTTATCGCACCAATACAGTTTTATAGTTCTCTACGACGCTTTTGTATAAAGTTATAGTGATTCTCCTTCCCGAGAGAGAGGGGCCTTTATCATTGAATATGATCATAAAAGTCTCAGTTTTGTTTCCTATAAGTATATCCATTATTTAAAAATAGAGCAACTATCTGATCTAATAAGCTCTATGTTCGGCGGCGGCTGCGGCTCCTTAGAAATCTCGAAGCCTCAATCATATAGTGTGTGCGCATGCGTGATTTATTGATATGATTGTAAAAGCACTTTAATGTCCATTCGATGGAATTGACAAAATATAATCAAATATTCACATGAACGTGATTTGACATCTACAAGAAACATGGATCGCTATAAGCATTTCAGTCTATAGGCTATGTACAGGGTGACTCAAAAGTCTTAACCGGGTTTCAGATTGAGATTTCTCAGCAAGTATTCATACTATGAACTTAATTTTTCGTTTATGCTGTAGAGGAAGAACCAGAATTTCCAAGAATACTTGCAATTTATGTATGCTGGAAATGAGCTCTGCTAACTTCGGTACAAAGAATGACGCGTTTTTTGAAGTTTTCAAAAGTCTTTGTTATTGTGACTTTCGTCACGGACTGGACTGCTTCAGTAATTTTCACTCGCAGTTCTTTACTGTTCGTTAGCCTATTCTTATACACCATTTTCTTGATATGACCCCACAAAAAATAATCAAGAAGCGTCAGATCTGGGCTCCTAGTTGGCCAGTTGATCTAGTGGCCGGTGACCGTTTCGGCCAATCCATCGATTAGGGAATTGGATGTTGAGAAATTCTCTGACTTTCAGACCCTAATGAGGCGGTGCGCCATCTTCATGGAAAAACGTTGTCGAAAATCGTCGTAATTCACAGATATCTAGACCTACGCTTCAATTCAACGACATTGCATGAAAACGTCATGCATAACTAGTGTACTAAGGTAGAAGTTTGATAACCATCATAGGAAGTACCAATCACATATTAATGGAAATGGTTAGCTAACCTTTCTTCTTTATCATCTTTCTTCATTGCTGCTTTTTATTTACCTTCCGCTATTGTTTCAATGGACGTTAGTGCATTAAGGCTTATTCATGTTTTGTAGCCCTCTCAATGAATCAGATTTAATAAAAAATATTTGTGGCTGCAGTCAACCAGAAAAAAGTTTTAGGCGGAAAACGTTTTTCATGACATCTGTTGACATCGGCTGACCTACATAATATGAATGAGTTTGGCTGGACCTACAACCTGATTTTTTTCATAATTGCGAACTGCTACTAAAATTCTGGTTCCTCCTCCACAGAATAAGCGAAAAATTGAGTTTATAGTGTTAATACTTACTGATAAATCTTGATTTGAAACCCGATTAGGACTTTTGAGTCACCCTGTACATTGCAGATTGAAGTGTATGCCCTATACATAAAAGTTTCACACTATAGGGGAAATAAAGAGAACAGTTTATACATTACTTAAAAACGATAGCTTTGATTTGTAGATAACTGCAATTTCGGTGACCGCACCATGTATTTAGAGGTTTACTCAACAATGACTGCTGTTGTACGAGAGCTCAATGCAGAATTCAGACTCTCCATCTTCCTCTTCGACAGTTTCGACAATCTTTCTATTGTCTAGCCATATCAGCTCGAGGAAAATTCAGGTTTCTTTTTTACTTTGAAAAGTCTTGCATCTGTGATGTAAGTGTGAATGCAAGGGGCCCGTGCCAACGTCAATCACAACCTTCTATATGGTTGCGGAGTGAAACCTCGTTGAAGTCACTCAAAATGCCCTATAAAGCAAGATTTAGTACTGTATGAACAAGCTTCGCACACTAGAAAACTACATGCACGACTTCAATCACAATAGAGCTTGAAAAAATGGCGTGGATTTCGCGCATCCGCAGCGAAGGATTCTAAACTTACGTAGAGCAAATTAACATAGATATCGAGAGCAGCACGTCTCAGACTCTTTAGCTAATAAGCAGCTCGTTACAAAAATATATGTGTCTAAAGATATTAATTTAGAATTTTCAATTTTTTTAACTAATTCGTTTTTGGGTCTTCTGTGACAGACTTAAACGCTTATACTCTCATTCTTTTGAAATAGGTCTTTACAAACTGACTTTTGAAAATTTTGATATTTTATTACATCAAGAGGATAAAATATGATACATGAAATAAAACAAATGAAGCAATGAAACTATATAGCTACGATAGTCACTCAATGAACGAGCGCAACTATTTTCGTAGACCTTTGACTTAAAAGTCTCCACTCTCTGTCTTAAAATTCGACGAACTCATGTAAGAAACAATTAACTGTGCAAACAATTAACAAATCATCACATTTATGTCTATAATTCCCTTAATCCATGATGCTCATTGAACGCATTGAAATTTGATGTCAGACGCACGTCGGTTGCTTGGCCGACGTAGCGGCTCCATCTGAAGATTAACGAATGGGACGGAAAAGCGAGTGTAACCAGTAGTGCGGGTTGAAACATCCGATGCATTGTGAGGAACTCTGTTTGCCGTGTCATTGGCACGTTTTCCACAAAGAAATGGACATTGATTTCGAAATGCTGAAATGAAGAGGATTAGAATTAATAACGAATCAAAGCATTATTATTCCTTGTGTAAAATTCATTGAAATGCATTGTTGTACACGGTATAGAATTTCAATAACTATTTGGAGCATGATTTCTCATTTACGCTGATCAGAAGATATTAGGAATTCCAATCCCGGAATCCCGGTGATTTCTCACAATCCCATCATCCCGGGATTCGACAATGTCTAATAATTTCGAATAAATAACTTTGATAATGTTGTTTTTGGCACAATAATGAATGCCACAAAAATAGACTGCTCGCTCCTCCTATTCGTAGTCTCCTAGAAGGGCAGAGTCATATCGTATGCAATGCGTGTATGAAATGGCACACACCGCACACGATCTACGGTTAAACAATAAGTCGCTACCGAATAAGCAGTGAGCCTCAGACAGCAGCCAGTGACGTGCGTGTCATACACATCGAATTCTTCGTTCGGTCACATTTCGCTGTCACAGTACCATTTATTGATATATCCTTCGAAGAGATGGAGTGAACTAAATTTCTAACGCCTGCCAACTTCTCAACAAAACATCTGACGGACCAACACAAGCGAGAAAACATTGTGAGCAATTATCTAAATTTTTCGAATCTGAGTGGCAATCGAAGCATTTTGGAGGAATTCACAGCAATCCGTACGCGACGCGCGACGTGTTTTTACATCTATGTAAGGTATCAGAAATTCCTTTTGCCTACTTACTAGGTTCCAGCATGTGCCATCGTTTTGAATTAGTCTTCACTTTTACAGGTTTTTCCGTTAGTTAATATAAATCTGTCACTTATTAACGGCGTTGTGCATTCATTAACGTCATTTTGCAATGTTCAGTGACATTTCACATTGAATAGCTGCAATTGTCTCTTCAACATCGGCAATATCGTTCATGAGTAGAAATCTGTCAAATGAACGTTGAAATTTGTAAATAAATAGCGGCATTTTGCACTCGATAACTAAGCTGCCGTCAATATGAATGTCCCGCGACATAGACGTGTAATTTCTAATATTGACAAACAACGCATCGTTGATGCGTATCTTGATGAAAATCGAGATTATGTTGAAGTTGCTGGTTCTCTTGGAATCGCTCGTGGGACCGCATGGTCAATCATCAGACGATACCAATTGACGGGGAATGTTATTGCTCGAGTGCGCGGAGGACATCGACCTCGACTTATTGATCATGAAATGCAGGAATATATCACTGGAATTGTTGAGAATAACCCGGCTTTCACGCTGGAGCAAATCAATGCTGAGGTACGTCGGAGTCTCCCGCTCAAGCCACATGTTTCAGTCAGCACGTTACACCGAGCACTAGATGCGCAGCTGATAATGATGAAGAAGATGGAGAATGTCGCAGAACGCAATCGGCCTGACGTAAAAGATGCGCGAAGGTTACATGCGGAATGGTTGCTCGCTGAAGGAGATGCACAGGAGCTTATCTACATAGATGAAGCAGGATACAATCTGTGGATCTCGAACAAGGGGTCGTGCACCACGAGGGCATCGATGCGTTCGGGTATTTGGTGGAAGGACGGGTCCCAACTTCACGTTAATCATTGCTGTATCGGTCACACGCGGCTTGTTGTTTTCTTCAACACAAGAAGGAGGAGTGAATGGCGACCAATTTAAGGAGTTTTTGACGAACGTGTCAGCTGTTGCCGGACCACAACCTGTCCTTATGTTATTCGACAATGCTCCGTGTCACAGCCGAGCACATGAAGCATCATTGGCGGATCAGCACCAAATTTGCAGAATTCCACCCTACTCGCCCTTCCTGAACATCGCAGAAAATGCTTTTAGTGTTTGGAAAGCAGCCATCAAGAGGAATTTGGAAGAGGTGCGAGACCAGATGCTTCGACAGAATCAGGGCTGTGGAGCCGGAGCCGAGCCGGAGCCGGAGCCTTAAGGAGCCGATGGTTTTGGTCGGAGCCGGAGCCGATTTATCACAAAGGCTCCGGCTCCGATAGTTTGAGCTTTGATATAAATCTAGAATTTTGAAAGTTATTAATTGGCATCATAAAAAAATTAAATCATTTGAAATCTAAAGATATGTCTTTTAAGTATACCAATGATCTGTCCTCCACGATATCTTCCTTTGCAGTTGCCGCCTTCTTTTGTATTATATTTATTATATATTTACACACATGTGTAGGCCTAATATTTTTTTATTGCATATGTTTCGTAAGACTGATTTCCATATTGACAACGTATTCTCCAAAATCCATTAATTTGAAGACTTGTTATATGCATGCTAACTAGATGATTGTAGATTCCCAGAGACAAGTCGCCAGTCATTTATGTACACATTTCCAGTTCAGTCAGCAAAGATAATATAGCTACATTTCTTGCGCAATGTCTTAAATCTAATACGGTTACTATGTAGGCTATCATCTATCGGTATGGCTACTGGCAGAAGCTACTGGCATCTGTGACAATGCCAATTTCCTTAGATTGTATTGTAGGCTCTTGTGCAGTCCCCCCACCTACATTTTTCAAAACAATCGATTATTAAATTTGATCAATTTTGATTGGAGGGATAACTCTTCACACTCACACGAATGACCTGACTACAAGTCCTCACATGGCTATAGCAATAAGCGACCCAGCCACTTCTAGTCGCGCCTATTATTTTAAAGGTATCTCATTCACAATGAATTTCCTTTGACTTCAAAATTCAAAGGGTATATTTCAATGCGAAAAACCCGAAGGCAAATTACAATGTTGACTTGCTGACGAAGTTTGCGACCATGACATCGCAATTACCCACGTAGATTTTTACAACAGCACGGAATGCTTCACTCAAACCGGTGATGCTGAAACGGACATCCAATGGTGCTGCATCTTTTGACCAGAGAAAAAATGGGGGGGGGAGGACTGCACAAGAGCCGTATCGTGTAATAATATTTCCCCAAATGTCATAGATCTGTGGATTTCAAGAATTTTCATTATTATTTTTTCCGTCTGTCAACACTTTATGCTGATATCATGCTGACTTATATGTAAACAATAAAAAAAGACTGAGAAGCTCTCAATAAAGGCGCCTTTTGACCTCCCTTTTCTATTGTCTGTGACATAAAACCGCACGCGCATTCGAAAGCTAGCAAAGTAGATGGGATTTCTGCTCGGTGCTCGCAGTCAAATTTTTATTATGCGTAGCACCCTGCAACATACTGTGTGATACTCCGAGTTCAGTTTCATCAGCCTAACCATCATCAGAGGAATAGTGGTAATGTGTTATACATAAATTGAATATAATAATATACATGAATCATTGATGAATTATTTAGTGCAACTTTACGGCATAATGAAAAATACGAAATTAATATAATGTAAGTTAGGCCTTAACTTATTAAGTATGCTGCATAGAATTACAAAACTTGTCCTAAATTAGATAATTTTAATTTTTTTAAGTATAATTTTCAATTGTACATTTCTAGCCTACACTGCAATGAGGCTATCTAAATTACAATTTCTACAGATGATGAGTCGTGGGCTACCCACCGATCATATTATTCATGGACCAACAGACTATTGAATAAAGGCAATAACAAATAACAATAACAACCTAAGCTAGCCTATATACACTTTAATATTCAATAAAGCAATTGATATCTTTATTGATGCGGTATATTTGGCTATATAGCCGATACCCTTTCCATGTTCGAGTAGATACAGGCCCTATAAGCTATTTAGAGGCATACGCTATCCAGTTTCATATTCAAGCTTTGTTAAAAAGCTTATACTACTATTCGGCCCCTGTGACGGCTAATTAGGTATATCATCATCACTCATGTGGTCTTATTTAATGTAGCCTCGTAGTAGACTGGTTGCAGGCTAGGCCAATTTATATTTAGCCAGTGCGGGAGATCTTTATCTAATTTAACCAATCCTGGCTATAACTTTAGTTTATCTTTCAGAGATAGTCAATTCATGCAAAAATATATGACAAGTATGTTATTTGTCATTATATTAGGCTATTATCATTTTTATTATTAACTTAAGTCGTTGCTTGTTAATGAAAACTAATTTGATGATTGTAGCAAGCCTCTAAAGGCCACACCGTTATCCAAAAAACCCGTTCAACGGATCCAGGATAACCAGCATAGATAGAACCTGAATTTGAAGTCGGAGCCGGAGCCGGAGCCTTTCACATCAGTGTCGTGGAGCCGTAGCCGGAGCCGATGAGATAACGCATCGGCTCCACAGCCCTGGACAGAATCACCAGATGCGACTGGCAACACTGGCTCAACTGTCCGAACAAAATCTATCCGAAATCACTGCCGCGGGTTGTCAAGCTTCCTGGAGAAAGCTACGTCAGCTGATTCCTCGATGTATTCGACAGGAAGATATTGCTGACAATCATGCCTAACTTTTTGTATAGTTTTGCATATAAATATACACCATATATTCTGGATAACTTGATTTTTTTGGTATAATTAGAATTGAAAGTTCGGGCATTCTTTTGCTTTGATTAATTTTTATACAATAAAATCAATTTAACTTTTCGGTCATAATTTTTATTTGGGAGGATATAGGCTATAATTTCAAAATTAATATACTTAGAAAATTATGTAGGATAGTCACAGTATTGTGCAATATGTCGCTAAACAATGGTAGATATCTCGATTACGTGAGACATGCCGTTTTTCATTCAGAAATGTCGATCTATTGAGCGATGTCGTTAATCAATGATAAATTTCATTTAAAAAATGAGAAATGCCGTTTATTTATCAACTTTAACGTTAATCAACGACAGATTCATACTAACAAACGCAAAAACCTGTAGTAAACCGAAAGAGTTAAACAATCTAATTCTGTGATGATGACCCTGTGCAACTGCTGTGTAATGAAATTATAAATACTAAAATTTGTAATTAGAATACAAATTTCAGATTAATGGCTAAGTTGGTGCATTATATCAATAGCAATTACTGAAGACATCATTAATGTTCGGACATATCATTTCACGGAGAGCTGATAAACCAAGGTGCTTGGCTGTGGTTTTTAATTTTTTTGTTTTAGTCAAGCTTTTCACCGTTGGACCTTGAATTTCGCTCCAAATTTTTGACCAATTTCATAACGAGCATTTTTGAAGGATTCAGTTTTGCCACTTTTTGAAAGCATTTTGCATGATAGCTCTCAATAACAATGAAATGCCTCGATTTTCAATGTGAAAGCAGCATCATATAAGCATGAGGCAATGGGTCAGAGACAATATACCAGAGACAATGGTTTAAGTGTTGGGAATTCAGGGTTATGAAAATTCTACTTATTCGATTTTTATTAGTATTGGCATACTTAAGCTGACATTTTCTCACATTTCCTTATAAGTTTTAGCTTATGATTATTTGGTTATCTACAAGTAGTAATTATTCTTTATAACCACATTTGAAGCTACTACATTTCACATGCTCGCACATTGAAATAGCTTCTTTTGAAGGAAGATCTTCCACATTATCATGTACCACACATGTGTATTGTCTTCCTTGCACAAGTGCATCTTATCAATCAATTTTAGCAGTAGGAGTAATTTGTCAGTACATTCAACCTATTTGGCATCACAAAGAGCAGTCTCTAAAGAGATTTAAGCCAAACATATTATGCAACCTAAACTTAAATGACCCACATTTCAAAAAATTGGTCAGGTTGCTAATCTGAATTTTGAATCGTTATTTAGCTTATAATAAAAGATGATGAATGCGTTTGAGGAAACGAATACCACCATTAGAAAGTATACACGCTACATAAGATGCGCATTGAATTTCATGTGATTAGATGCATAACTTTGAAAGTTATAAGAGGTACACTGAGTCGCCTTCCCTCCGGTCAATCGATGAACCCTGCCAGGTTAGGGTTATGTACGAATTTTCGTGGCTCTTAGCTTCTACAAATTTTGCAATAAGACATAAAGTTATTTATTAATTAATTTATGATTAAATTAATTAATTATTGATTTATCCGCAAGAACATCTTGCGAGACAATCTTTTGGAAGTTCTTTCTCTTAATTGCGAAAAATCATTTGTGGATCCGAACACCTGAAATTTATACTAAGTATTTATATTGGTTGGTTATATTAACAGGCCAGCACAGTGTTGTAGATTTTGCTAATTATGGTTGATGCCCTGATTTCGCATCTAAGACATGTACTTATAATATGGGCTGTGTGCTAGCTGCACCGGTCGGTGCACGGAACATTTTAGAAAGTTGCGCTGAAGCTGTCATGTCTAAAAATGTCTAAAAACTTCATGTCTTTACTTGACTCTTTTTTAAAAATTTATTTTTTTCAAAGTTATGAAAAAAATGCAATCCCTGAAAGCATGGAAACATCAGGAAAGGTAGAAAGATTCGAAACTATGTCCCACAATCTGCAAATTACAATACAAGAAGGTCACCATCTCAATATTACTCGACTTCAAGGAGTCTCTCGGAGATGTTAAAGTGTTGGAATGCTTAAGTATATCCTAGCAAGAGAGCCAACTGGCACGCAGTATTCACTATGAGATTCCAAAATTCTGAGGTTGCCCGAAATGAGATTTCGTTCCCTAAATTGATCTATCATGGACCTGAATTATATAATTAATTTATTTCACTTTTCTCACATCTCTTCTCAACATCAGGAAGTGCATCTCTTGCTTTTTGATATAATCGTGATTTTCTAAAAGCTTAATTTTCATTACATAGAGGCAAAAAGTTTTAAATGAATTGGTAAAAAGAATTGAACAATGTTCTCATACCTATACTTAGATTAATTATATCACATACCGAAAATATTTTTCTCCACATAATCGCTATGACTACGATAAAACAGCGCATTTTGGTGGACCGGCCGAAGAATCGGTGCACCGCGCACAGCTACACTTAAGGATATCTAAGTGCTGATATTTATTATTTTCACTTTGATTTTTTCTATAATTCACTTTTGTCTCTGAAACTGAAACAAGCTTTTTCCAGCAACGTTGACGCGTGATGCATGTTAATTAAGGCAGCAAGAAAATATTCAATGATGAAGCAAAATGACCGAGGTCGTGATATTGTTCATAATGTTGTCAGAGTCATATGAACTTAAATTGTAAACTGTTTATTAGCAGCACCAAGATTCAGAGTTGAGTCAGGCAAAGATTTTCCCCAAAATATGTGTGGAAGGGCTTTGTTATGAAATCTAAATATTTACTCTGGAAATTATAGACAAGGACATATCTCAATTTAAAAAATGTACATTCAAATGGTTTATAGTACCAAGATCAATTAGTTGAGTCACACAAATACCACCATCGTAAAGAGCATCATTATGCAAGATATTCCGCAGTCATCTTTATTACATTCGGAACAATAGGTAGTTTAGAAGATGAAGATGCATATTTGCGCTGTTTACTGTGGTATGGATGAGAAAAGACTGAGATTCCTGTGAATGTACTTTCTCTAGAACATTATTAAAACTATGTATTGAAGTTTCACATTGCTCAATAATCAATCGGGTTTTATTACCGCAATGACATCTGATCTATCAATGAGTCAAAAACTTAATAGACTCAAATTTTCATGTTATCACAGTCTAAATCATAAACTGAGCTCTCTTACTTCAATCACAGCTGTTTACCTCATTAGAACTTTGTCAGCAACTGATGACATTGTTAGTATAATGTAGACAGCGGCGTGATTTCTGCGTAGACTGAGTGGGCACAATCTACTCAGTCGCATTGCTCAATAACGCACATTTATTAATGTTAATTTCAACATGAAAAACCAATAGGTTAGGATAGAAATTCTAACTTGCAACAATTGAGAATTATTCATTTACTTACAATCAGATGTTGTGAGTGAACTTAATTTTTAGATATTTGGCTGACAAGTCTGACTGAAGTTGATTGATAGGCTGATTCCAAACATTCATCGCAAACATGAGCGTATAGTTTCGTGATGGTCACAGTATGAAAGTCAAGTCACATGTATGTTTCAGTTAGTGTCCTCTAGAAAGACAATATTAGTCGAAAAGTTGGGTTTCGGCCCTTTTTTTCTTTTACATTTATTTATGCATTTATGGTTGATATACATTTGCTGCTTTGGTATCAGACCTAGTGAGTAGGTCTATGCTGCTATACCCATTGACAAATATTGTTCAATTACAAATTAGATATCTATGTATGAGAAGAGATTTTAAATGCAGAGCTTTGGTGCACTCAAAACAATTCGATTTTAAACAAGTCAAAGAGTCGCATGATCTACTTTACAAGTCATCAAGATACATTTATAATTTGCTAGAAATATTGCCAAGAGTAAATTCGGCAAATATTCTTGGAGCAATTTTTCAAAGTGACCTTTCACGCGAAGTGAACATGTCGCGTGAATTCAAATACTAACGAAAAAGTGATTATATCTGCCTAGGAAGCTACGTCCTCTCATGAGTAAGACATGCCCTTCATTTAGTATATACTGTACACTAGCTGTATCCGTAGTAAGATGGAACATGCGTCGCCTACTTTCGTTGGACTCAACTAAACCTTGTTCGAAAGACTTGAGAAAATTGATAGGTGTGCTCACCGAATCGTTTTCCGGGGAATGAAGTTAATTGTAATTCGAAGAAGATAGCATGCGAAAACGGCGCCATACTATAATCAGAAAGCTTTTCAATAAAGCTGCAAGGGATTCTTCACATGTTCTACATCGCCTAATTCCTCCTTAACATCGCCATTCACAAAGTGTCGTCATTCCCTATAGTCGAACGAACATTCGACGAAGTTCGAAGAACCAACATTCTGGGCATCTGTGTCCACTTTGGAAAATTATTTTTGATTATAACTTCATGCTTCATCATGTTTCACTTGTATTGAATTTCAAGCTTGATGCAATTCATATTAAGTCGATTGTTTTACCTGCGTCATGAATTTTGATTCTCATAATGAAAAAATATGCGTTTCCTATTCTATCCTATAAAATAATTATACAATTAGTCAACATTTAAAGAAGATAAATTCATTTAAATTTTATAAGATTTAAAATTTAAATTATAAATAGATTCAAAAGCTGATGGAGGCAGGAGAGTTTCTATGACTTCGAAATGTGACGGACCTGGCGGATTGGCCCATGTGCAAGCGACAAGAGAAATTTATTTTTGACAATTTTAACATATCAATCCTTTTATTCATTTTCAAGTATGATTTCTGCAATATTTGTAGTGAGCAGGTTAGTAATTGTATTGTAATTTATCTTCAAAAGCGATCACAATTGTTGCTTCCTTATTTCATCTCCTGTGGTTTAAAGCAACTCATACATTTTACAAATGCTCAAATAAATGATCAAATGTACCGCATTTTGCATTGCTTGCAGTGCTTATGATGTAATGAAAGTTTCAGGGATCAAATATATATGAAGAATGTTAAGGAGTCACTTATGCAGAAATTCATTTATCTAAATAAATGCTATTTTTGTCAGCAATCATTTGCAAATTGCTATATAAAGAAACAGAAAAGCAAATGAATATAAAATTTCAAAGGTCAATATCATGAGAAGAAGAAGATGCATTAGCGATAACATAATCAGTAAAGTTCAAGTTCTCAAAACATCAGCGAAATGAGATACTTGCAGCTAATTGCAGCTGATTGCAGCTGATTGCAAAATGCTATTGATTGAACTATTCGCATTCAGGCGAAATCAGATAAAGGAATTCATCAATATTTTGCTCACTCCTTGTCCGTTTTAAGGAATTTTCAATACCAAAAACTTCATTTTTCGATAAAACTCTCTCAATCAAAATAACCTTTATCTGCAGATTCATATCGGAAAAGTTTCCACTTTCTGGTTTGAAACTATATATAAGCTTTCATATGAAATTTAGGCATGTAGCCATTTGATTCTCATTTGATTTCAATGGACTCCACCAAGCGAATTATGATCATTCCTGAGAGGGAATCCTATCAGAACTGCATGTATCAATTTAAGAGAAATTCCTTATCAGAATGTTAACATTTTTCTTGTCGTCAAACAATATCACGATTAATAAATTACCAGATTTTAGAGCATTCCACTCTCGTTTTCAATACAGATGTGTTTACAATTATCAACCAAATTTGTATAAACCGCACCGAGAGATTCGATTATTTTACGTATCACTGAATGATGAGTTGAAAAGAATTGATGTGAAATTGCCACCCATTAATTTTCTGAATTTGAAATAAATCGATAAGACCTAATGACATCTTTACCTACAGCTGACTGCTCTTGTCTGTGTATCAGGGAAACGGTACTAATTAAAGTTTCCTTTCCTGTTAATAATTTTGGTTTTTATGATATGATTATTGTAAATGATTTCATCAAATATCTTCAGAAGACGAAGTATAGTCATTAATGCTAATCGGAATTGCTGAATAATCACAATCTGCTTCTCCAAAAATGTGAAGGAGTCAACTTTGAAAAATAATAATGCATTCTAAACTTCATGTCTGGTTTCAGAGATTTTTAAGCAATTATTACTTGAACTGAGCGACAGAGCTAATCACAATAAATGAAAGTTCACAACAGCTAATAATATGCTGCCATATAGTTTAGAATAATGGAGACATCAGATCATTCGCTAATATTGCTAAATATTAAGACACCAATTAATTTTTTCAATTGTTAGTTGGTTGTGAAATCAGCCGTAATATATTAACTTTCAACACCGTGTCAATTTAACCGTTTTTCACAAAAAAATTGATTTTTAGACAGCACTTTCCAACCTGAAATGAAGGCACAGGTGCCCGAAGATACAGATGGTCGACGATGTCACATGTAATATAGCAGGACTTGAGGTGGTAATAGAACTCTGGCTATAACAATAGTAGCTGTTTATACACGACTACTAGTCCAACACAGTTTTTTTGTCTCATGCGTTATTACCCTTGTCTTCAAATAATATCAATAAGACCTATTATGCTCCAGTAAATCACCGTCTTAACTTGGAATGAAGAATTTACTTAAGAATATAATCTAAGCTGGCTAAGGAAGCTTCTTTATTGCATATTTGTTTTGCCCTGAGCCCTGATAGTCAGACCGGCAGAACGAGCTTCTGTAGGGAGCGAGGTTTTCCCAGAATGAATTCCTATTCTGAGCCTCCTTTGGCTATTTCGAATCATCGCGTCTGCCGAGTTCTACAGGCTCTTCTTCTTGTCATACAGAATAAAAAGGAAAAACATGTCAATTCATTGGGAAGCAGATTGAAGCTTTTAGTAAAAATGAGATATTCTGTGTTTTCTCCGATAAAGTGAAAAATACTAAGTCAAAAGAGCCAGTTCGCACACGTTTGGTGCGAACGTGGGGTTTCTGGGATACAGTAATTGTCTTGCACTCCTGAAGTCATCATTTTAACAACCTCGACGCACTTTGATGCGTAGAATGAATATAGCAAAAAGACTTCTTCCTTAGTATGAAGATGAAGATTCAGCTATCATTCTTAAAGCATAAAGATAAAATGTAATATGCAAATAACTTTATTCTTTTAAAAGGATCGCATGAAGCTTTGCTAGAATCTATCTACATGTATTTTTAGCCTAAATTGGGATCCACTCAAACTTGGAGCAGCTCAACAGCAATACTTTCTCACCCACGAAACGCTAATTCTCATTTGATCCCAGTTTTTCATCACAAGACAAAAAATGCCAGAAATATTTTAAATAGCTTGCAATTTAATCGACTTTGTTCAAAAATCATTTTCTTTCATCAAAGAATTTTTCCTGGACTTGTTGATTAGTCTCAGTTATGTTCACTATCTCCTACAACCGTTGCAGCAAGAGAAAGACTCGATACAATTAATCAAATAGATTTATGTGAATTCCTTGCTGCTGTCAGAATTCAGGTGTATGTCTTATCAGCAGCAAAGCTAAATGATTGAATTTTCTAATGCCATGACAGCCATCTCACTATTCTGCTTTGACGTATTGCCATAACATCTCATTGATATATATTTTCAAGAAATTTTCATGCCATCACTACAATGTTTGTCAAGCTATCACACTGACATGTTCAAATACTATGCATACAAAATTTATCTGAATTATCGAATTGGAATAAAATGTGAAAATCAAAATTATTGACAGAATGGCTTCATTGGATCTCAAGAATTTGTGATGAGATTGCCATGCCATATCTAAAATCAACATTACGCTGAGATTCGAAGTACGTAAATCATTTCCGGCGTTGCTTTAATGCATTCTCAATGGATGGATGCACACTAGACAAACCACAACCGAAATATGAATCACAGGTGGGTAAAATGAAAAATAATCGAAAAAAATATACCAGACTTGAGACTTGGCAGGATGACTAAGCATATTACGGCTAATAATAAGCTAAATTTTTTTAAAAAATCCTACGAGCAGTTTTTGAGAAAATCGCAAAAAACGACTTTTTTTCATACTACTTATAAGTGATTAATTGGTTGTATAAGATAAAAAATATACCAACCTCCAGTCTTGCACCCTTTTATCTAGATATAAAATAGTGCTCTATGAACAATTTTGAAGAAAATTGTACGAGTAGATCAATCGCAAATAGGTGATATACATAACATTTTTGATTTTTTGCATATAAGTAGTATATAGGCTGGAATACCAAGTTAAAAAAATATACTCGATTTGATATCATGTGTCTATGTCGACAATGACTCAAATACGATATATATTCACTTTCAAGCGATTTGTACGAGTAGTTTTTGTGAAATCATACTTTTTTCTTAAAAAATATTTTTATCAGTAGTATATTTCGAGCATTTAGTATACCCCCTTAAAAAATATACCAACCATAGAAATCTCATAAATTGTTATTGTATGTATGAATTATGCCTCTTTCAATTTTAGAAAAATCCTACCAGTACTTCCTGAGATATTTGATAATAAGTCACAGGTATTTTAGTGATATGAATAAGAAAACGATTGAATTTTTCTGAGTATATATTTCATGATAATCATTATACTTTTGCAATTTACTCTATGGATTTCGTTTGCACGAACGTATCAGTTAGTCCATATAGTACAATACCGTTGTGGTGGTACAATATCGAGTATTATAACAAATCGATAAAAAGCATGTGGATGTGAACAATAACACAAAAATATCAATACTTTATACACGTAATTGTATACAAAACAGTTCAAAACAGTTCATCGGATCGGGAAGCAGTGTTCTACTTTCACTTAGTCCGAAAAGCAGGTAAACTATCGAACGTAATTGAAATCGATAACCGCCAAGAGTAAGGGGTTTTTCGATTTTGGGGAGCTTTTGAATCTATCCCATATCTCTTTGAAGTGGTGATGAGAGGATTTAATAGCTTGCTCGCATGTCCAAGCTAAACCGGGGTTTTCGAATGTGCAAAAGCTATCGATAATGGCCAAGTATTCCTGGACATGGGAAATCATGTGAACTTTCAAGATCGGCTTCAAACCGTACTGCTGAAATGCAATTTGAAAATCAACTGCTGCATCCACCCATCCTTCTTGGCGACGAATTCCGCCACACAATAACAGAAATCTAGGGTAACTTTTCAACGCATTGTAAGCAGAGGTACGAGTGACACACACGGGAAACTTATCCAACTTATCCAAAATAGCGTGTGCGCCCCTGCCTTCGAATGCGTTTCCGTGATACGGTGATCGCACTGCATCGATTTGTTTCAGGATGAGTTCAACTTCCTGTTCTTCCTCTTCGGACAAAGATGCAGTCATCTTTTCAAAAAGATTCTGGACGATTCCCAATGTGACATGAAGAATTGGGAATGCACATTTGTAAATATTCAGTGCTTGATCCTCAAAATACGATTCATCGATGCAATTGAAACATTCTGAGGCTCGGAGCAAATTGCCAGAAAATTCGGTCTTGAAGCGTTGGAGCTGTTCTTGGTGGTCACGTCCAGTGCGCAGGGTTAATTCTCTTTCAGAGAATCCCTCGCCACTCCTCCAGTCACAAAACACACAAGGATATTTGGCATTTCCGGTTGAGATGCCAGAGAGAAGCTTTTCAAATTTCAAATCAGACATTTCAATCAGCGCTCAGTAATATAGTGAACCTTGTGTTTTCGAACAGTTTCACAAAAGGTGGCAAAGACAACAACGATAACAAGTTATGTCTGGATTCTGACACCTCAGCCACACACAATAACAGAAAGTCAGAAACTGAGTTAGAATAATCCGGCTTGCCAATAACTTGAGCTCCAATTTTCAGAAACCCTTGACCCTGGTCCACACTGATCTTCAGGGAAATTCCATTTTCTTCTTCATCAGTTGAGGAGGTCCAATTCAGTATCAGATCAGCAATATCGGTACAAATGATCACCTGCTTCGCAACCAGTTCCTTCGACACCTCCAGGTATAAGGTTTCGGAAGCGAAAAACCGTCCAATTGCAGCATCTCGATCGGAATACATCTCCTTGATGTTAGGAAATCGAATACCGGTAAGTTTGGAGCCACCGGTGCATTTATTCAACTGTTTTAGTGTGTTATTTGATATGGTGGATGAAATGGTCTTCAAACCAATCAAACTTCGCAAAGGGAGAGATCGTGTTTCCAGTGAAACTTGTTTAGGAGAAGTTATCAGTACCTTCTTAGGGGCTCCACCAATTCCAGTAACGTTAGGAAGACTGACGGTATTGTACTATATGGACTAACTCATACGTTCGTGCAAACGAAATCCATAGAGTAAATTGCAAAAGTATAATGATTATCATGAAATATATACTCAGAAAAATTCAATCGTTTTCTTATTCATATCACTAAATTACCTGTGACTTATTATCAAATATCTCAGGAAGTACTGGTAGGATTTTGCTAAAATTGAAAGAGGCATAATTCATACATACAATAACAATTTATGAGATTTCTATGGTTGGTATATTTTTTAAGGGGGTATACTAAATGCTCGAAATATACTACTGATAAAAATATTTTTTAAGAAAAAAGTATGATTTCACAAAAACTACTCGTACAAATCGCTTGAAAGTGAATATATATCGTATTTGAGTCATTGTCGACATAGACACATGATATCAAATCGGGTATATTTTTTTAACTTGGTATTCCAGCCTATATACTACTTATATGCAAAAAATCAAAAATGTTATGTATATCACCTATTTGCGATTGATCTACTCGTACAATTTTCTTCAAAATTGTTCATAGAGCACTATTTTATATCTAGATAAAAGGGTGCAAGACTGGAGGTTGGTATATTTTTTATCTTATACAACCAATTAATCACTTATAAGTAGTATGAAAAAAAGTCGTTTTTTGCGATTTTCTCAAAAACTGCTCGTAGGATTTTTTTAAAAAATTTAGCTTATTATTAGCCGTAATATGCTTAGTCATCCTGCCAAGTCTCAAGTCTGGTATATTTTTTTCGATTATTTTTCATTTTACCCACCTGTGGAATAGGAAGCTCAAAAAAGTTCCATTATAGCCGTCAATATGAACAAATATCATAACACTATTCAACAAGAGTGAGACAGCATATGATTAGAAGTTCTTGCCTTTACAATAGAGTTCTACGAAGCACATTAAAGCATTTGAGATTCTCTAAAGTTTGTTACGAATATGCATATAAATTAGTTATCCTGAATTATATCGCATAGTTTCTTTAATTGTTATATTCTATAGTCTACTGAATCAATTCCACGTACATTGATGGAAACCGGCAGGTTTCAGATGCGGATGGGCCACGATTGGCCGCATCCCATTGGTATTCTTTTGAAATCCCGACACAGCCTTGCCAGTCATCTCACGTTCATTCGAACTGCTAATGACTGTTTTGTAAGTGTCTGCATGAACTTAGTCTACTTCTCTCAAAGTCGAAAGTAAAATTATGTCATCATAAAATCATATAATCGCATGAAATCATTAATTGATATTATTAAATATCATAAATGTATCTCTGTGATCATTTATGATTATCAATCGCACGGTATAAACAAGTTGAGATTTCAGAGCTAACTGGTGAAATTTTATTCGAAAAGTGATATGAATTTAATTACTATATTATTGAATCTTGTTGAGCATTTCGGCTAAAATGCGTGGAACTGCAAATCACTCGCTACCAGTTACATGCGAAGGTTGCATGCCATAACATTTTTTCGTATGGCTGATCTTTGTGTCGGCTAGTTGAAGTGAGTTTTCAAGTGAGGAACATTTAACATGCTAAAACCATGCCATTATATACCAAAAGTAGTTAAGTAGAATAATAGTGTGTCTTGCTTCTAAAGCATCATGCATATTTGTGCTCTAATTCGCAAGACTTGACATATACATGTACAGTATGAAAATAGTTTTATGATGTGGATGCACAGACATGAAATGGAAACCTTTGTTTGATTCCTTGAAGCTTCAAATGAAACTTATTTTCTGTTTTTCATTTTTGGTCCTAGAAGTGCAAAATGTCCTTAAACATTGTGACGGAAAATTTTCTTTCTTAAGGTGCTGCAAGGAATTTCATTTCGAAACTAGGCAATGACAAGCTAACGCTATAATGATTGCCATTTAATGAAACAAGATTGTTGCCCTACTTAATTGAATAAAGATAAAGAGCACCAGAGATTCTATATGTTTGAAAATAAGGATATTTGTGAGAATGCTTTCTTTGCTGCATTCAAATTGATCTGATGATATCTGTTTTGTCAACTTGATATTGTTTTGAACTTGAAGATAACTTTAGTCTGCACAGCTAACTCTTATGCGTGCAAATATATGTCTGCAATGGAGCGAGGTGCCAATTTACTATTTACACAAAGATTCTACTTTTCATTGCCGCTGTGAATTCAAGAACTTATGAATTATGGTTTTAAGATGATGTTTGTGGTTTCTCCCATGCGACTTTTATCATATTTCAAGTCTCTGCATATTTCTTATTTACATAAGTATGGCAGCACCGGCAAATATTCGCTTATTAATTGCAATTTATTGATATAGCATTATTGTGTTTATTAATTGTTCATTAATTCGTTTCAAATTACTTGCTGAAAGGTTTCTTATCGATGTTTATCATTGACATCGCAATAAGAAGAAATGAAGGCGCCAAAGGAAAGACTGAATTGTACTGCTGCTATGTATTTTGTGCAATAAATAATATTAAGCTTGCTCATTGAATTGTATAGGCTGTTATGTGGTTTATCTGAACTTATCGAAGCATTATACTTGGAGATGAATAATATCTTTGATACTTGTTGTATATTATATAGAGTCCTTTGTTAACCACATCATCTCTAATTTATTTAGTTTGCACTTATCCTTTGTTGGGCTAAACTTGCATGCTAAAGATAAAAATACACAAAGTGATTTCAAGCTTGATGATGATGCATTTCTCTGAGATGCGTCTGAGGTTAGATTTTATGACAAACTTGCACTATTGCCACGTTCAATGTGAAAATTGAACTTCGCGCAACTAATGGATAATTATGTACGTAAACATTCATTGAGGACTTTATTACTGTGAAACCCAAAGTCACTCATCGCTGTTTCATCAGAGTTCGAAATCACTATATTGTCCACGTCTCACGAATGATTTGCGTGCAGTTTGTTGGAATCGGTAAAGACAAATATAACACAGCTATCTTAATGCTCCGTTATCTTCATGGTACATTCATGGCATGACCATGTCTCGCTTGAGCGATTGCTTTCTACTGTTGCAGTCTACTTGTCGCTAATGGCTATATTGTCTAGCTATCATCCAAACCCATAGTTCCCCAAATGATCAGTTGCTGCAGAAGGTTTCAATAGCAATGAAGAAGTTCAAATGGCAATCATCAAGCAATCATCAATAGATCCACTGCCCCAAAAGAATTGCTTTCAATTCTTCAAAATAATTAACTTTCAAGTATATCTTGTTGAATATGCTATCATTATACACAATAAAAGGTTATTACATGTGGTGAATTGATATATACAGTACAATACCATGCAGGGGTGTGGAATGGGAGGTAAATCGGAGCGGAGCGACTTTAAATGGGTTGGAACGATTACCAGTATATTATGTTTTGTATCCTACAACATTTCATATGAACATTTGTGATACAATAATTCATGGAATTAGCATCTTTCAGAAATTGCGGCGCTAATTCATGCATCTATAATTGTACTGAATAGTCCTTCATTAAAATCATTATGATAAATTTGCTGCAATTTGATAGTGACTAATAATGCTGACCGACATCAAGCATTATTTTGACATTATTGCAACCATGCGTGACTGCGTGTAGTGCGTGTATAGGTGAGCATATGAGACCGAATACAACTTTGAAATTTTAGAGCGGAGCGGAGCTGATTCCTATCTCGGAGCGAAGCGGAGCGGCAAAATCCTACCGCTCCACATCCTTGATACCATGGATGCAATTGAATACAGAAAATTAGTTCAAAGCTTGTATGTTGGACTGCAGTATCATAATAAGTAATAAATGCTGCAAAAATTTCAATATACTGTCATAGATGAATCCTAATGTAAAGGCCATAGATGTAATCCATGGGTCCATTGGGTTCCAACTCTTTGGTAGTCGTGCAGGATTTCAATTGAAAAATCGATTTCCTCGCCATAGTAATGTGACCACCACATAATTAAGTGTACTTTCTCATTAAATCACGAATAGTCCTTTACATCATTTCAATTGGATTACTCCTCTGTATTTTCACAGGAAATCATGAATTACTATTCATTTTCGGGCTAAGCTTGGATTAACTCGTGAAGGTAGGATGTTCGTTCAGATCGCGTTCGGACCCTTTGAAAGAAAACGCAATTTAGTGATGCAAACAAAAGTTTTCAAAAATGCCAAGTCTTCAGTTCTTAACAGCGCATATCCAAGAAACAATTTCGTTTCAATTACCACACATTACAGGCTTATTCAAATTGCGGATGAACGAAAACGTCGGGCGTCGAGAAAACCTTTCCCATGGAATTTCATATCTTGGGGATAAACCAAATTCTAGTAAATGAGTCAGAAGTCAGTTTTTTAATAAAGCTTTTAAATCATAAAAATGATAGATTCACATTGATACAGAAGCCATTAGCAATCACTTATTCACATTGTGAAATAATTTCATCACAGCGGCAACATTCAAAGATAAGTTTGACACAGACTTTTTTTCTGTGTGATAATATGCACCTCAAATATTCATATAATCGCCAAAATAGAGAAAAGAAGCACACGATCAGCAATGCTGAGCTTTCTATGTGCGCAATATAATGCAATGACAAATACACGTAGGCTTCAAGCATCCGTGCGATCACCACACTATGATGCATTTTGATGATGATGCATGTCGAATAGATGTAATTATCATATTAATTTTCACATTTTAATGATCAATGAGTACATAGTTAAAGTGAGAAATTTACTTTACGGCGGGAATATACGTGTATAAGGAAGCTTCGCCTGCCACATTTGATTTGTTCATAATCATACCATAATATTGTTGCTTCTTAAACTATCTCATTGTAAGTTACTGGAAGATTTATCATTTTACCTATTCTGTTTTACTTGTGAGCCGTATTGTTTTTCAACAGAAAGACACTTTAAAATGTCAGGATTACTACCGGCATTTATGGATTTTTCCTCTTTTCAGAGATATACATGTTGAATTAACTTCGTGCTATGTGTTCGAATGTCGCACGCACGGATGTCGTAACTGCATACATCTGTGTATATTACATACTGCACTTTCAGGAGCATCTTATCTTCAGTGTTATCTCTGTAGTAGCAATTGAGGATCCTTGAAGACTTGTCAGGGGCTGTTTGTAGAAAACGGGCCATCTCGGTTATGTTGAAATTAATCGACTCGCTCATCAACGTGCCATGCAACACTAATTTCTCAGGTTTCAATTATAGCTTTATCCGTTATTTTGTTTGCTGGAAAGTGGTCAAAATCTGAAAATTGTTCAATTTACAAATCAGCATCGACACAGTACCTCATTTAAAGTTGCAGCTATACCAGGGGTAAAATTGAGATGCGCAATATTTAGATATACCAGTTCTCGCTAATATTGGGAAATAATTCATGTATGGGTTTTGCTGTATAAGGTTATAACAATGCAAAAAGAAACAATACTGACCTCGTCTGAAATTTTGATTGTAGCCGGCGAACATTATCGGGTGAAAGCAAGCATTTGAGTAAGCAAGAAAGTGAAACGCAAAACTTATCCATTTCCTTCTGTCTCCATATTGCTGTAATGACAAAGAAAGAACCTTGTTATGTTAATATTCGAGCAAAGTTGAATTTTGAGCAAATATTTCTCATTTTTCATATTATTTCGCTAACATGCCAAGTTAAGAATAATCTTTTTGTAAATTAGAAACTCCGGTGATCTTTCAATCTAATCGATACTTTCGATAATATTGATTTTCAAATTATGCTTCAATATGCATCATGTCCTTGTCAAGCTCATTAAATAATTTTTGAAATGCATTATGAAGCGTCTCTGAATTTTGCTTTAGATACTCTCATTGGCACAGAAGGAGCTCTTCGGCTGGTGGCGACAAGCGACATATCAATCGTTTAGTGGCGACCTTCATGACTCCATTCTATACAGTGCATTTATCAATAAAAACAGAGGATCATAAGGTAATAGGCTTCCGCCTGTTGACCATCATCTATGTGCAATCGTGCAATTATGAAGTATGTATGATAAATTGCTTGCGAGATTCTGAAAATAATCTGGGGATTCAATCCACAGGCTAAACTACATCTTCAAGTAAATCAATGCGGGAAAATTTTATCCAAAAATCTTGACCATAATTTTCCTCAATGATATATTCAACGTTGAATTGAAGACTATAGGGAAATCTTAGGCTGCAATCAAAGTTAAAAAGTCGCCGAAGAAAATTTCCATTAACTTATGTGTCATATTACCGACATTGCAAAAGTTATGAGAGGTACGACTGAACTTACAATTGATAATTTTTCGTATGTACCAATAAATGTAAAATAACCGTCAATTCTAGAAAAATCTTTCGGTCATCGCTACATTTTCAGAAAAGTGTGGTGAATCATTCTTTCAATCAATGTGAAATGCTAAACTTCTTCATAGCTCCAAAGATTGTGTTTGAAAGGTGGAAGTAAACTGATTTATTAGACACTGACGTCGCACAAGACTGGAATCTAATGTTCTGTCATTTCCTGTCCAGAATTTCATATTTTATTATCACAATTTAGTTGTTCAATAAGCGTTCTGTCACAGCACACGAGCACTGACAGGAGCCTTCTACTGAAAAGTCTTCTTCAAGCGAATAAATTAACTAAACCAAAAATGAAAATTGAGAGTTTGTAATGTATGCATTTAACATTCATGAGATTCGCGAATTGTTATTTTGTGTTGATTGAAATGAAAAAAGAAATACAATTTTATGTCACTCAAGATATTCAATATTCCCGCAAAATAGCAAATGTGAAAAATCGAAAAAAACATACTTTTTTGGTATTGTAGAATAAAAACGTTGAAAATCCAATAATCCAAAAATAACACATATGTAAGTAAGAGATATCATATCATGCATGAAATATCGATGGCTAAGATAACGCATTCTTGTGTTCTCAAATTTAATACATCATCCATCCCGATGCATCTCTTATAGCATCTCATCAACGTTTTACTGTGCATGTACAGTAATTGTAAACGTGTAGACAGTAACTACTGTTGCACTTAGATGCGCAAGACGTCATACTCTGCTTCAAAACATATCATGTTGCCTATATACATGTAAATGAGACTGCATAATGCTTGATTGAAGAAGATTCACTTTCGAGGAGAGGCTATATTGTGCTCTTGAATAGTTCTAGACCTTTATCAGATATCATTGCCATTTTTGAACAGTCAATCTGACAGCAAATGAATCACTCTGCACGATTTCAGCACAACTTGTAGTACTTCATCGTAGTGAAGGTGTTTTTCTCAAATATCCAAATTGTGCATGTGCATCAGTAGTAGGGCTTTCTACAAGAGCTCCAAGCTTTCCAGAGAGCTCTGGTGAATTTGGTGAGCACTAAGTGAAAGATAGGTCAACTATTTTTCTTGACGTATAGTCGAGCAGAGCACGCAAACTGGAACGCAATATTTCTGCTTGCAAGCGAGTTCGATGCATAAATTCACTGTAAATTCACATAAATTCTATCACATGGCAGTTATCGTGTTATGAATCAGTTATTTCATAGCCATAGAAGTTGACCGGTATACACCTTAAGACACCGCGTTTCACTTGAAATCCAATTTCTCTATGAAAGTACATCCAACAAGGTCGACCCAAGGCACAAAATGCTTTCAAGTCACGTGGTGAAAATTAGAGAAATAATTTAGTGGTAAAATATTCTATAAAAAAAGTTGACAGACTTTATTTGATGTTAATATTACCAATGAAATGTAGGTGTCCCAAGTGAACAAAAATGTTTGCAGAATCTTGATCTACATGTAAATCACCGACCGGTATTTCAAATACGATATTTTGGTTTTTCCTGTAGTCAAAGTGCTCTACAGAGAAAGTTGACTTTCTTCGTGTATCATAAATGTACTATACTTTGCTTAAATTCAAAAGCGTTTTATGTAAAGAGTTAATCTCGATCAAGTGTTTAGTTTAATTAACAACAACTATAAAGCAGCATGAACGGGCAAGACACGACACTTGGAAATTATGCGCTATAGAAGATACTTATGCAATTTACTTTTCATGGATGATTATTGCACTGAGAAACATGTTGATCGACGGCTCACATGTGAACTTACTGCGTGATCGGATGAGTTTTGTGGATCCTGTCATCAGAAATGCGAAGTTATGTGACTTTTGGTGCCTTGAAAATGAGGCTGACATAAAATGAAGGTTTCAATCAAATATTCTGAATCAAAATTGCTATTATAATATATTATATATAGGCCTATTATAATATATTATAATGCATTAATATTATATAATAATATCATGATATTTCATAATAATATTATATATATGTATTGCAATTGTTATTATTATGATAAATATTAGTCATGGTTGCAAATATCAACGCATTGGACAAAATAAGTTGATGCTTGCACTTATTTTAGATAGTGTTGTCAATCAATTTGAACATCTAACTGGATATTTTGAGATCCTCAACCAAAGGCCATGGAAGGTGGGTAATATGGGACACTGCCATGAATTGAGCATCAGCCATTTCCTACATGAAAGTTGCAAATTCTGCCGGCAACCATGACAAAACTGACAGAGAAGCGCAAATTCTATCTTGCTATAGCGAATATGATCATTTGATCAATCTACCAAATTTAGGTGGGTAATGGTATGGAGCATTATTTTATTTCAACCAACCTATATCAGCCGATATGCATGCCTGTATCGATGCCTCCATATTTAAGTGACAGCAAAACTGTTTTTACACTATTACGTGCGAAGTTGTGTCGAAGAAGAAGTCGTTTGGTCTGTTGACGATATGAAGGCCGCTATGCATACTGTCAAAAATAGCAATGAAATACGCGTAAGATTTAATTGGTCTCAAAGTCAACTTTTGTCCGAAAGATAGGAAATGATAATAAAAGGTCTTCATGTAGACTGGATCAAATATATTCTTAGTGGCTGATGAACGCATGAAGATTGTGATGGAGCGATTTGAAGAAATGGATTGTGCGAAATGCTCTGAGCTCGCTAGCATCCGCTGGGCTAACCAGACAAGCTGGCGATGAATGTTCAACCTGATACGCATCAAAACTTGGTGATTATTTTCTTGCCATTGAATTGAATAACCATGTCGTAAACTAGCGAGACATAGTTCATTTTCATATCTTATATTAACTGTAACTAAAGTTGGTCAATTTCTTCATTTTCTATGAGTTCTAAAGGGTATTAACTAAAAATAAACTTATTCGTGTCTAATTAATGGACTGCTTTCAGTATGCTGGGTTATGATTGTACGACTTATATTGACGGAATTTTTAATATGGTTCAAGTCCAGCGCTCATGGTTGATAAATTTATAAGTTGATATGTGGAAATAGATGTTAAGATAAATAAGTGTATCCATGACATTAACCAATCATGAGAATAGAAGGCTTTCAATTTTTGATGTCCAAGTTTTAAATTCTACCTAGGCATTTACCAAGCAGCTGTTTCAGAATTCTAAATGCTCACTAAAAGAACTAAATATACGTCATAAGAACAATGAACATAGTTTTGCTCGCATATAAGTAAAATGCAAAATTCCACGAATTAATGTTCCCAAAGTGTTACTTGTACGTGTTATGACTATATCATCACTTAAACAAATGATTTTAAATTTTGTCGATAAATATATCAACTGTAGTTATTAGCTCTATAATGTAATAACTGAGTTTATCTAGAAGCTTAAATGGCTGACACATCGTTTTCGGAGTGAAATGAATCTGGACACAGCGATTTAATAATTTATCGACGAATTCTTGGGATAAGTGCGGCGTACTGATTTTTGAATTTTACATTTCCCCTGAATGATGAATCTGTTAACTTCGTTCGTAGAACCATTTGATGTCTTGCAATTTTTATACGCATGCAACTTGTGTCATGGCCTGCCTATAAACAGCATTATGTCACATGAATATCATATAGATGTCATACAAGTATCATTATGTCATGGAATGCATGCAAGTATTATTACACAAGGGAGACATTGCAAAACAATTTCCGAATTTCAGGTGGAAAATGACTAATTGAGCTATTCAGCTCAAAATAATAGTGTGGAAATGATGATAAATAATCATGCTATAATTATATCTATCTAGACCACACAGCACATCGTTGTGATGATAATTTATGCCTAATTAAAATCTTGTTGTTTTCAGTCAAGATGATTTGAAATGACTCAATCAATCATCACAAAGATACACTTAATATTTAACCATAAATCAATTAATCTGGGAGAAATATCGACCAAAGCAAAATATCGGCATTACGAAAGACGCATTTACCTTATATAACGATAAACTCAAATAACTCCAATCCTTCAAATCAATTTCAAAATGTTGTTGATGATTAACCTTTCCCCCAACAAAGACAGAGGGGTAATTCGTTCAGCCACTACATCAGTGGTCGGCAACCTCTATCACCTCGCGGGCCACTGGATCAAGACTAATAATTGAATATTTCCGGGGGCTGCAGTCCCATATCTATTTAATCATTACAAAGCGAATCTTTATTGTGACTTATGAAAACAATTCAGAAGTGGAATAGGCTGCTCTTTACATTTCTACTAGCGAAGAAAGGATTCACGACTCTAATTCGTCATTTATTACGAATTACATGGATGACATACAATAGAGAAATAATATCCAATGCAAAATTGTGCACTGTGCATGGTGGAGGCTCTATCAATTTCCTAACTTCAAAATCCTCCACCTTGAAAATGAAAACTAGATGTATTCTGCGTGTGTCCATGCAGGAACGATGATGTACGGGAGTGAAATGTGGGCCGCGAAGAGCTATCAGATTAAGAAGATGGAAAACAGAACACGCATTGGATAAAGGAAAGTGTGATGAGATACTGATCGATGGATACAGGAATGCAAGGGAAGAAGATGAGCCTAGAAAGCACTTCGCATGTTCTGCGTGGAAGAAAGCTACAATGGCATAGTCACATTATGAGAGGAGATAAAAATGAATGGATGAAAGGAGATCTTTTGCTGCAACTACAGTCCGTTTCATAAAAAGTGGATCATCCTAAAATTTGACTAAATAAAACATAAGTATGATACAGAAAGCATTTTTCATGTTATTTCATGTCCCTAATATATTTAAATGTCCTTATATAATCTGATAAGCTATGATACAGTAACGGTTCTTAAGAAGCTAATATTTTGTGGCCCTACCCTTATTGTCAATGACATTACCAATTCTTCTAGGCATTGATTCGATGATGGCGTTGATTTTTGACTGATCTAACTTTCTCCACTCTCTTTTTAACAGTGACGTAAGTTGTGATACGCCATCTGTAGGTAGCAGTGAACGACGAACGTTACGTTTTAGAATACTCCATACATTTTCTATGGGATTCAGATCAGGAGAACGAGCTGGCCAAGATAATGTCCTAAGCCCTAATTGAGACTTGCATAAGTTGACTCTACTACTCCTGTGACACGTAGCATTATCATCCATAAATAACTTCTTTTTGTATGCTGATCTGATAATTCGATCTGAGAGGGCCTCTTACAGCTCTTGAAATTCGACTCAATAAGTCTTCTACGAATAGTGGACTTAGAAATAGACGAGACTAGTGCAGCCATCTCAGTTAACGAGAGACTTGGATCAACTTTAACAAATCTCAAAATTAGGCGGTCTCTACGTTTGGATGTTTTGCGTGGACGGCCAGAGCCCTCTTTACGACAGAGTCGAAAATCATCATTATGCCATCGATGCACATAAATTGTGTAAGGGGGCATTTAGTCGCTTGCTTGTAGCTCGCAAAGAAAACACTAGTTCTAGCAAGGCTGACACTTTGCCTTTTGTGAATGCGATCTCGTTATTGTTCATTTGTGCTTTGTATTGTTTTCAACCGGTAAGAGATAGATTTCTAGCTGAAAGCAATCAGGAGTGTTGCCAACACCACCGCAACGAAGTCAGGAAGCTATGGAACATGAAGTCCAGTTAATCACATGTAGCAGCTACATTATCGTTGATGAATAATGGTGCTATACTGGCTCCGATTGACCGATTTTCTTTATTTTTGTTTTGCCTGATAGCTTTTGGCTTGTAGAACAACATATTACATAACAAAGGAAACAAATGTAATTTTATAAGAGTGAGGTATGATTTTGTGTAACATTGCTAAATGAAGATCAAATTATCTACTACTTTTTTATCTATAACTGGAAAACAACTCAATATTCATGCTTGAAATTTCCAACAATGATATTAGTAAGCACAACTGACATATCTTCCAAATTTCAGAGAAATTTGTTCAAGTTTGGCGGAGTTAGACAAAGTTGAAGTTAAGGTGATGTTTAAGGGTGATCCATTTTTTATGAAACAATCTGTATTTGACCGTGAAAACAACATATTCAACGTGAAAAATGACGGAAAACGGAGAAGTATAAAGTAAGTAATCAGCATAACGATGATTGCTGTGGACTTAGTGAATCTTACATGGGTCTGGCCGGTGGGCCGAAGGTTACCGACTCCTGCACTATATGTATCTAATCCCATTATAGTTCACTTCTAATCCTAAAATCAGTTTTGACTGGTGAGCTGCATTCAGATAAACTAAAACACCTATATTCACAAAAATTCGTGAACAAACTTTATAGAATGGTATGTTCTTTCGTAGTAGCTTTCTTCTAGTGCAGAGTATGCAGTGTGAGTAAATGTGCAGAATAATACGCATGTACATGCACGCATTTTGGTAATTCTGCATCGATCGAATTGGGTTTCAAAATGTACTTTTCAGTGTCGACTACAACTAAAAGTCTTAAAGTGCCTTTTTTTAGAGGATTTGTCCAAAATTCCTGGCTTGAAAAGTAGAATTATCTGCCGTATTTAAAATTACATGAGTGTAAGTGTCACCTAGTACATCCATCAAAAAATTTCCCCAACTTTCAATACAATTAAATCGAACCATAACACATGTTCTAAAAGCTTCTAAGAGCTCAATGATCTTCAGCGTTGTTGCTAATTTAGTTCATTTAATGTGGTGTTCGAACTTAGTGTGAACATGAATTGCGAATCTCTGGAAGTGAGTGCACAAAATGAATGACAGAAAAATAGCAAATTAACTCTTTGTTTGTCAAATAAAGACCTCATACAAGATGTGGTACGAACAGAGAAAGGCAATCATCACAATCCATAGCAGCTCATACACTTTTATGAGTGACAAAAAATAATGCTGAAAGTGTCGCTCATGAAATCAGACAGCTATTTTCAAAATTCGCTCGAGCAATGAAAATATGTGTGTGATTTAAAACCAAAGTTATCATCGCCATTTATCAATGATGGAGTTTTGTACGACGTGCAATTGGTAGCATTATGATGTACAATCAAGCATTATAAATGATATAGTATATTTTATCGACATTTAAGTATGCTGGAAACAATTCAATTGGATGTAAAAATGATCGTCATATTTCTGCAGCTAGTGCGTAATAAATCTGCATTTTGTGACTGAAGCAAATTAAAGCATTTTCGTACCGGCTTACGGACACTGTTCGCTCAGATTTCTGGGCAAATCAACACTGTTATAATATTGGCAGAATGGCAAGTCTTGAGGCACGCAGAATATAGGCCAACCAAAAGCCATTTCTGAAGAAATTGTGTATGCAGTTGACGCCGCTTTGATGGCTTATGGCTTCATTACGATTTCCATGATCTGCCGTTAATTCTTCATCCTGTGCGTCTCCGGAATATTCGAACACGTCGATCATAAATGTCAGCCAATAACATAGCAGTGTTCATTTGTCAGGATGCATGATTAAAATTCTTAAAAATGTCGAGCAACATTGGTAGCAATCATAAATAAAAAGTGTGATGCAACATAATTTCTTAACAAGGACATTCGCGTGAATATCACTAGATTTGAATGGTGACATTCACCAGGTGAGCATTTAACAAACAAGCATTTTTCTCTCAGTTTATGAGCTTTACCTTTGTAAATAGAACGATAAGGGTCTCAATAAAATGGCTTCCGACATTCAGCTCGTGTGTGAGACTGTATTTCAAATATTGACTATTGGATCGTCTTCAAAACAAAAGCAACAAAACTGTAAAACAGGATCGTAAAGTAATTCAAAATCTGCAGAAATCTAAACTAAGAACAATATTTGAATGAATAATAGTCTTCAAAATCAAATGAGGTTTTTTATCGACTACGAATTGCAATTCCATAAAATGAGTATAAAGGAATATGTCACGCATGCAGAGGAAATTTTCGCCGTGATGGCGTGTTGTATCATAATAAATGTATCGCGATATCTACAGGAGTTTATGAAGTTCGATTGACGCATAAAATTTTATATCCAAGCAAAAGTTGACATCAAAGTTTTGGGATAAAACTGTTTTTACAATGCCAGGACATGGATGAAATTCATGCTTCATTCAATTAAGTAGAGTGAAATTCTATAGAAAATGAATCCTCATGAAACTTAACATCATTACCCTTTTAGCATGCAAAAACAGCAAATTATGCAAAATACCCTTAAAGTCCGAGTAACACTGTTTTTATAATTGTAGACGTGAGACTCTGAAAACAACAGAAGTGCAAGTAAACCTAGCAATTAGCGCACAACTTCTGTATTCTTCGCAGTATTGTCGCACGCATTGTGTGATTCCACTTATTGCGGTAAGACAGTGTGCGAATTTGTTCTAAACAAATTGAGATACAATGCCCTTATTGTCAGAGGCGGAAATACTGGGTGGACTCATTTTTGTCCAAAAACAAAAGAGTAACAGAGCAGAGCTGGAAGCAATGTCGTCTTCAAGCTCGTTGAACTTTTAAGCACAATTAGCAGAAAAATAGTATCCCATTTGCCGAGCGAAGAACGATTTTCGCTTGCCATTTACACTTATATTCATTTGTTCCAAACCAATGAAAATATTGACAAAACATGAATGTACATAATCTTGAAAGAATGGTTCAAAATTCGATGCTTTCAATACTTTAAGTATTATGTGCCTGTCGAGCAATTTTCATCGTTATTTATTGATCAACCGACCAGCGGCGACTGCTGGGTAGTGAGCTGTTAGTGAGTAACAAATCTCGAAAACGCACAAGACACTCCGTTAGTCCATAACCACATGTTGTACACAGAAGAGTTGCTGGAGTTCAGTTTGAATCGAGGCATCACTTTGTGAGACGGCTTGAATTGAGAAGAATTCCGCTTTGAAGAATTAGGGTCATTCTATCATGTGATGAACGAAACTTCTAAAATGTATATCTGTTGATGACAATAACGTGCGTCACAATCACATAGAACGATTTTGATCAATGATCATCAGAATTGATGTTTTTCTTTAATACTAGACACAGCAAGTATTTGAAATTTTGCCATTATGCTTACTCGCCTTTGAAGACCACTCTCCCTGGCGCCCGGGGTGGGCCTAGTCCTTCTCTTCCAAATACGTCTATCCTGGGTCATTTCTTCCGTTAGGTTGAGTTCCTCTATATCCTTCGTTATTCGATAGTACCACATTAAGGGAGGTCGTCCTCGCTTCCGTTTCCCTCCCACCGGCCTATTTAGGACTTGCTGATTGACCTGTTCCGGTGGCCTTCTTCTCAAATGGATGTACCAATCCAGAAATTGAGTGTGGAGTTCTTTACTTATGTCACAAACGCCAGCTTTTCTCCTGATGTCCTCATTGCGTATCCTATTCAACCGAGTTAATCCTTGTGACCATCTGAGCATTTTTATTTCCGTGACTTTCATTTCCTCCGTGTCTCTCCTTCTTACTGCCCAACATTCTGCACCATATGTCATTACCGGTCTTATTACTGTCGTGTATATCTTGTTCTTCAGCTTTTGTGGCATCCGCTTCTCGTAGATGATGCCTGAAATCTTCTTCCAGTTCCTCTATCCTATATACCAGGAGGTGTATCCTATGCTTCACCTCCGTGCTGCAGTAACCGTCTTCCTCGACTATAGACCCCAGCACAAGTATTTAAATTTTCTTATACCTTTGACCCTTGCTCCATCTATTGTCTTGTCACGTGTTCCCTAGCCACCGCAGTCGAAAGGAACTCAGTTTTCGATCTGCTGACGCGCATTTCAACTCAACTCTCCATACCTCCAGACGTTGTTGGGTCTCTCGTAGAGTGCATCCACAACTAGTGAGATCATCAGCGAACAGCAGTTCATGTGGTGAGTTGCTCTCAAGCGCCTCTGAAATAGTGTCCATCAAGAGGATGAACAGATACGGACTTAGGGCGGAGCCATTGTGGAGGCCAACCTTCACTTGAAATGGACTGGTGATTCCATATTTGTACCTGGTTTGCATAATGATACCAGTTGGTTGTCCAGTGATGACAGCAGCATTTATTCAGATGACGTTAGTAATGATGAGTTTGAGAAGTCAATTTCAAGCAGGTCAAACGTGAAGACCGAATGCTTACAAGATGACTTAGGTCAGGCAATTGAAAGAATGGCAGGTGCTATACTGGAATGATTTTTACATTTAAATTATGAATTAGCATGTTTTGATGGTGATACACTAAAAATCGTGATTTCATACGCGGATGCTTTCAGTAGAAGACTATTGACAGCTCCAGGCGACTAGGATTTCCAGTATGATATTGCAGTACTTTTTCCTTTTTATCAGTGCATCTAAAAAGTGGTTGGTGCACAGATAATCTATGTATTGAATGCATTGAGATATCATCGCACTTCTTCGTACTAGTGCAAAAACTCTATCATGCAGAAAATACAAGTATAATACCGCATAGCTTTTCGTGCTTCCACTTGTCATTTTCAGAAAAAAACGCTTTTCAAAAGGATGTTATAAGGATATCCAGGATGACTGTAAGCAATAAAAAGTTCATAAAGATGTCCTATTTCCCTGCTCCTAGCAAACAAGTCTTATTCCCTCGTTGGATGTCGAGACCAATTTTCTGCATCAGCATGACAGCCTCCATCCTGTCTCCTGCTGTCATTGCGAGACACCTACCGACTGATTCCAAAAAAGGTCTTGGTCGAATCCCCCATGGTATCGCGCGTCTCAATAGTCACTGGTTGGACTACAAAGCGGTCAGCGAGAGTGATGTACTTGACTGACTTCCTCACTTCAGCCGCATCCGCAGCAGTTCCGGCTTCAGTGGCAGATGCCGACAAATTCGTGCGAGAGAATGTGTCGGAACATGTGGCATCCCATACCATGCATCTACCTCTCTTGAATTGAAAGAGAGTCACACCATCTTTACGCTTCAAATAACATAGACAGTTTGTTCAATTATGGTGAATGCACTGCAAGCTATGCGGTAATAACCATAATATCTTGTTCAACATTACAGGGGCGAAGCCAAGAGTTGCATAGAATCACATAAAATTATGACTCCTAATGTAGATTATGAATACGTATTTTGAGCGATAGTTTGGTAAGCCATATCAAGTAGCCTAATCTCATATTTGCAAATTGACTGATTGACAGATATTGGAGTCCAACGATAGAAAGGGTTTGCAGACAATAGCATCTGAGATAAGACTTACGGCTATTGGGTATATTGCCTGTTCAGATAGGTGCATTTATCATACTTTGTTGTACCAGGCTGAGAAATCCTCAGAGGATAATCAGCCACAGAGTTATGGCTTAGCATTGGCAAAGGTTTAACCAAGAAGAATGATGAAGGAACACTTTTTTCAAATCCTTCAGGTAGTCAAGTCCTCCAAGCAAGGTTGGACCTTGGAATCTTGGGTGCTGTACCCAAGGTTCCAAAAACTTGGGTCTTGAAAATAAACTTGACCCAAGTTTTATACATTGCCTTCGACTATTTTTTTACAAAGTTTTAATATACGACCAGCCATTTAAAGAAAGCCGAAATAATATTTATTGAATTCATAGCGTCAACAAAACTTCAACATGATATTATGTGATTAGTTTCATGCAGATAAGCGCGACTTAATTCAATTATTGTAAGACAGTATAGACAGAAATCGATAATTGAGTATACCATATCTTCATTAGTTTTTGATTTACACGTGTCATTTTTCCGAGTATCAATAAGGATGATTCAATGGATCCATCATCCGTTTGACACTGAACAAAGTTTATCAAGGTTTTAGCATTTCATAAGCCTATGCTTGAAGGTAAATTAACATTTGAACATAACATATTACACTATGCAAATATCAATAAGGTATGGCAGGTTTAAAGGATTTTCATAAGAAAAGACAAGCTGTTCAACATCTTTTATAAAGCAAATGCAGAAATTAGGGATAAGGATATGGGCTTCATTTTGTACACGGCAATGGATAATTGGGTAAATATAATTTGATATCACACATGTAACAGGGACATTCATGATAACATGCCGTATTAGTCAGTAGTATCCAATGAAAAAATGACCAAAAATACAAACCACATACTTTATGTGCTTAAGCCGTATTTGAATTCTTCTGAGGAATACTTTATGCAAGCCTAATATTTTTTTATTAGTTACTGATACATGCACGCCTTGGACCAGGAAAGCATCACAACTCACTGGAGACATTAAGTTATATGAGAGACCAGCGGTGTTAGTTATAGAGACACGAATGAAATTGACCAGGTGCGGCTTCGTACTGCAGTTCACAGATATTTTTGTTGTTTCTGTCTTTAGAAGTTTCAGCTTGTTAAAGTGCGTAGGCCTTTACGTAGATAAAAATCATGTCGAAAAATGAGGGAGCAGGAATGAAGCATTGCGTTTAAATTACCCAGCTTTTATTGTTGATAAAAGCCACGTACGAGGGTAAATCAATGATTAGTTTAATACATTTACATCATAACATGCATGATTCGTTCTCGCTTGCTAATAGTAGGAGTAGGAATACCTATAACGAAAGAACTGACAGCTAAATAGGGTGCAGATTTTAAAAACTTGGGTCTTAAAAGACATGTTTTTAAACCTTGGGTTTGGGTCTTGGGTTTTTAACCCAAGTTTCTGTAAAAACGTGGGATCAAACCCGACCCAAGTTTTTGCCCAACCTTGCTCCAAGATACTGGCCGAATTGAGATATATGCCTTATTAGATAATGCTTTGAATGTCTGTATGTGCATAGCTAGTCTGCTCTGAAAGCTGGGTGCAGATTCACCAAAGGAAAATCCACTTATCAAAACCGTCAATGGTATCAAGCCACATTCTACAAAACTCGTTCAACTCATTTTTATGTCCATGAATGTAGGAGAATGTTATTCCGTTACCAATAGTATTGGGTTTTGATGAAAATCGTTTTGATGAACGTCAAGCGGTTTGACTACTTGAAGGACATTGAGATTACAGTCATAGATGAGAATGACATAGGTTTACTGATAAATGGAGCGAAGAGATGCCTGGAGCATTTATTTACAGTGAGTGTAGGCTGGGTGGTACAAATGAACCCATAGGTTTGAAAGGTCCATTAGGATGGTCACTTTTAGGCAAGAACTCTCAAACCAACAAACGTTTTTCAGTTAATTTCATCAGTAGTGAAACCGATCACCGTCTCGACGAAAAGTCAGAAAAACTTTGGAAATGAGATTCACTTGGCTTGAAACGTAGTGACTCCAACTACGTAGTCCGGCAGCCGGAAAGAGATCTTTTTGGAAACGAGTTCGAAAATGAGACTTTCACATAATGATGTACACCGTATGCCTAATGTGAATATGCACGTCTGCCGAGCTCTACCTAGTTCCTCTTTTTGTCAAACAGGGTCAAAGAAAAGCACATGTTAATCGAATGAGACGCAGATCGCAGTTTTTGGCAAAAGTGAAATCTTCCATGTTTTCTTCTATCAATTGAAAAGTTCTAAGTCTAGAGCCATAATTTTTGATATGGAATGTCTTCAATTGAATTAATCAATCGAAAAGAAAATTATTGAAAGATCCAGTCATGCGCAAGAAGTACAATGGTGTTATCGATGATTATGTTTCGAAAATTTATGCGAGTGAAGTTCCAGAATCTGAGCTGAGGAATTTACTATCTCATCCGATTTGGTATATACCACATTATCCTCTTGTAAATCCACGCCAGCCAGATAAAGTCGGAGTAGTATTTGACTGTACAGCCAAGTTCAATGATGTGTTGTTGAGTTCTTGTCTTCTTGATGGCCCTGATATGACAGCAATCTTGCAGGCGTTCTCCTAAGATTTCGGAATGATTATTCAGTTATAGCTGGTGGCATAGAATCCATGTTCAATCATGTCAGAATGCATCCTGATGACTACAATGCGTTGAGATTTCTTTGGTGGAAGAATAATGACATATCTCAAGGTGATGTGATCAAATATCATTTGCGTGGTCATTTATTCGGAGCGACTTCGTCGCCAAATATTCCAACTTTTCATTGATAAGACTGCCTGTAGACATTTTTCATTTACTGACTCATTTGAATTGAGTGAGGATTTTATATTGATGATTTATTCCATTCAATTGCATCTATGTGAGTGCCAATCAGTTTTGAGAATATTTCAAAACTCATGATCTTCGGTGGTTTCAATACAAAGAAGTTTTTTGCCAAATGAAAGAAGTAATTGAAAATATCGCTGAGTGTAAAACGGCAAAGTCTTTACCTCACATTGATTTCCATGAAGAATTTTTACCGCAAGAGAGAGCAGTAGGTGTAACATGAGACGCTGAGGCAGGTACATTCAAATAACAGTTTGAATGTTATCAGATAGCAAGAACCAGACTTGTCACTAGTAGGCTCAATTCACGATCCTCCCGGTCTCTTATCTCCCGTTATATTACGAAGAAGTTTTTGTACTATAAGATTTGACGAGAGAGAAGATTTATATTCCCTCGAAGTATAATGATTTATTAACTGACTGGGTCACTGATTTTCAGAATTTTGATTCACTCTCATTTCTCAGATGAGTGAAAGAGGTTGATTTCGGTATTGCAATAACAACAGAACTCCACATGTTTAGTGACGCTTGTGAAATAGCCTGTGGAGTAGTAGCGTATTTGTCACTCATCAATGATGTCAATTGTTATGTGATTTTATCCAAAGCTCGAGTGTCACTCCTCAAGTCCATTCTTCGCTAAATGCTTCAAGCGGCTGCTGTCTCAGTTAAGTTGAGTAAGTACCCTATCTGCGCTCAGAAATGGGTCCTTTGATGAAATCGTATTTTGGACAGACTCAACATCTATTTTGCATTATGCAAGGAATGAGTCACGCAGACATCAGACTTTCGATGCAAATCGCGTCGCAGAGATTCATGATAATAGCCATCCCAAATAGTGGAAATACGTGAGTACTAAAATGAATCCTGTTGATATGAATACCAGAGGTAAAAGTGGCACCTTCATTAAAGAAAGAAATGAGTGGTTGAAATGTCCAATATTTTTGTAATACGTGCACGTCCTTGATAATTACATGGTACCATCATCTGACACAACTCCCAAATATTGGGCTATTCATGGAAAGGCACAACAACAAACAGTTTTGAAGGACTGTTGTCTGCAAAAGGTGGAACAAAGCACTTGTGGATCAAAAAGTGGCAAATCCTCCTGTGGCTGGAAAAGTTGATGATGAGAAGCCATTTTCCAGAGTTGGCATAGACTATTTTGGCCCATTGATGGTGAAATATTGACGTACGAAAGCAAAACGCTGTGGCTGTATCTTTACCAGTCCCTCTTCAACATATGATGTCAATGGTATAACTTGTTCTCTTGAATAATTTACTTTCTAGCTTATGACAGACATTAATTATATAACTTATCACATCAACCTAATCAGTATTGGATGCTTGAGCTGGACCCGCTCGAGGGGATGAAAGGGGGATTTAATATAGTTTCAAAAACGTGGCTTGTATTAAAAATGTTTTGCGTAAGTTTCTTTTGATTTTTTCTTTAAATTTTTAACATGATGACAGGTGATGCAAACTTTACTTATGTAGACTAGCAACCACAAGCTTTGAATAACTAAATGCATGTTGTCATAAGTGTTCCTCAATAGGTTTTGTTTGGATTTGATCGTCAATAATTGTACATTGCATTGTGCCAAAGATAGCCACGACAGTAGTAACCCCGTGGCAAATTCAAGGCCGGTGCGGTGCAGTGATGAGTCATCGATAAGTCATCAGGCTGACTCAGCCCCCCCTCCTCTGGAAGGAAGGAAGGAGCTGACCAAGGATGTGTTGGGAGGAATGGGTCCGAGAGGAGGAAACCGTTCCCTACCCCCCTCTGGAAGGAAGGAAGGAGTTTTCGGGTAAGGGATGGGAAGGAAGGTGATAGGAATGTGGGAAGGATAGAGTGAGGAAAGGGTGGGTGTTGATGGTGCTTGGGATGAGAAAAGTTGGAAATCGTCATGAAGGAGGGTTTCGATGTGAAAGTGGAGTTTAGATTTGGAATCTGTGTGAAATTTTGGGTGGGGAAGGAAGGCGGGAGGAGTTTTCCTTAGAGGCAAGGGGTGGAGCTGCAGAGTTCGAAAAGGGCGGGTTGTGGTAGTTTTGGGATAAGAAAAGTCGTTTTTCGTCATGAAGGAGGCCCCAGATGGGAAAACGGAGGCCAGATTCGGAATTTTTGGCCAATTTTGGGTTAGGAAGGATGTTTCCAGCAAAGTCGGAGAGAAAAAGTTATGAAGACGTCCCCCCCCTCCTTCCAAACTTCAAACTTTGGTAGTAGAGATGGTAGCAAGTCGTGCAATAGCTCATTTGAAAGCTGAGAATGAGAAAAATGCAGTGGAAAGCTCAGTTTGGTCCACTTTTCCTGGGTTTAGGGAGGAAAATGGCAGGAAAACGTCAGAGTTGGAAAAGTCAGGTGTTGAATGTTTTGAGATGAGAAAAGTCCTTTTTCGTCATGAAGGAGGGTTCGGATGGAAAAACGGAGGCTAGATTCGAAATTTTTGGCCAACTTTGGGCTAGGAAGGATGTTTCAAGCAAAATCGGAGAGAAAAAGTTCTGACCCCCCCCCCTTCGGCAGCGATCTTCCAACTTTGGTGCTAGAGATCGTAGAAAGTCGTGCAAGGGCTCGTTTGAAAGCTGAGAATGAGACAAATTCAGTGGAAAACATGGCTTGTTCCTATCTGCCTTCGTTTAGAGGTGAGACGTTATTGAAAATTTTGGACATTGGCGAAAAACGACAGAGTTAGAATTTTTACGAAAATCGCTCTAGCGGGTGAAGCAAGCCTCGGACGGGAAAACAGGGACCAGATTTGGAATCAGCGTCAAATTCTGCATCGGCATGGTAAATTTGAAAGCCATCGGAGAGAAAACATTTTTCATCATTTTTCCGAAAAAAAGTTAGAATTTTTGCGACGTCTGCGGGCTGTAGAGCCAAAACGAAGCATCGGATGGGAAAATGGAGGGCAGATACGGATTCAGCGTCAAATTCTACAGTGAAATGGGGAATTTCCAGGTCAATCGGAGCACTAGAACCGGAGATAGACGGGTTTAAAGTTTTTGGATGATGGGTATTACGTCATCAGCTGATCGCCACAAACTACATAAGTGGAAACTCTGCTTGTGGAAATCAGTTCTCCTCCCGACTGGGTTGGAGTAGGTGAACTCCGGAGCTCCGATGATAGCATTGGAAATCTGAAAAAACGGGTTTCTTTAAGAAACCGACTTAGAAAATTTCATTGCTGATATCAGCTAAGGCGTCAGACTTAGAGGTTCGTCAGGAGATGGCCTTCGTCTCCAGGCCATAAAAGACTCCAAAAATTTAAAGGCTTGTAACTTTGCTTTTACAAGTCCGTTTGACTCGATTCAAAAAAGTTCGGTTGCTATTGACCTGCCCTAAAGGATTGACTACTTATAACGTTTCATTAGTAGTGTTAAAAAGTTGAAAAAATTTTAAATTCACTAGTTTTGGAGGTTTTCTGGGGTTTTCGATCCTGCTGAAGTCAACTAAATGATTTTTAATGATGTCTGAGTTACATATGAACCAAGCGGCTTTTCACTGAAAGCGAGCATGACACGGAGAGTTTTGCTGTAATATTCCACTGACAGGGTGTTCCTTCGGGACGGCGGACGATGCCGTAGTGAGAAGTGTGGCAAGGGAGTGTGTCATGTTTTAGACCGTAACCGCTGGGGCAACTCATGTTGGGCATTTGACACAGTTCTCAACGTAGCACTTTGAACGCCAATCGGTTGAGTCTTAGCTATCTTGTCATGGGTGGCCTCTAAACATCTCCATTGCAAAAACGCTTTTGAAGTTGCTATCCCTCTCTACAG
>CAJQUW010004198.1:0-41829 GCA_907163375.1 Prostheceraeus crozeri | reverse complement strand
TTACTTGCATTGGCCAAAATTAAAAATTAGAAAAATGTCGTTTTCACCTACAGAAAATTGATAGATAATGCAAATCCTATTAGATTATCATTTGTAATTCTTGATGACGAGTACTCGAATAACGAGTACTCATGGTTGCTTCCGAAAGCAAAAAATGCTTGCTTAATAGTTACATGACTAGTTGCTGCAGCAAACCAATAGCGGACTTGAAGCATTTATAAGCGCTACTAAAAACCGTGTGTGCATCACGAAAATTACGATAAGCACGATTTTCACACGAAAACATTACAATGAAATTGAAGCGATGACCCACCCGTTAATCAAATCTGGAACAAACAATTTAAACTAAGCACAATGTTTATCTTCATCCTCTCCACGATCATAAACACTATTATAGATTTAATTTGCTTTATTCAAAGCCCTTTCTGCTCGGCTGTACATACAAAAATTTTGAACTTTTGTTTAATGCATTTTGCAGGTCCAGACGTGTCATAGCTTGATTTTTCATTAGACCTTCTTTCGAGCTATTTGCAACTTCGGCGACAAATTTTACATCGCATCTTTTCTGGCTTTATTATGGAAGATTGATAGATGTAATCTTAACAGGAAGCTTTGTGTCCAATGACCTACATCTGCTACAAGCATGAGCAAATTGAAGGACGAAACAGACACATAGACAAATATGAAATAAGTATTATTTTCAATTTATGGTCGGAATAAGTAAGTTTACAAGATTTATCTAATAGCCATCCTATGTCTGATTGTTCATGTGTCATAATCAGCTACTAGATAGCCTTCATACTAAACACGCAACCACACGATTGACCTTAAACTCCTATATGATCATTCAAAAATATCAAACAGAAGGTATGCAAAGCCGAGTCGCACGGCTAGACGAGGGCACAGACAGAAAAAGATTGGTTCGGCTTGAAATCCGTTTTAGCCGAAAAGATCTGTCAGACAAATATTTTAAGCATTTCTGCCAGCATTGAAAAACTTCTGCAACTCTACACGGCTCATGTTTCATCATAGTTGTCATCAGGTTTTTCCGTCAATCCTTCTGCTTTGACTTTTGGTGGTTTAGTTTGGCGAAAACTATTTTCATCAAAATGGTATTTGTCAATAATCAAGACATTCGTCGATTACCGTCCAAAACAGATAGGGTTAAATATGGTGAACACACATTCCTTCACCAAAGGATTTTCGCAGATTTCAGCGAAGCCGATAGCGCAGTCATCTATAGAATCAGGACAAACGCTCATCCTTCCCGTGCAACGAGCTATCTATCATGTAGCCAACTGTTCACATCATAACTATTTTTCGTTACGAATTTATGGCTTAACAACTTCATTTCTTTGAGAGTCATCATTGTTGCAAAAGGTCCATTCTATAGTCACCTACATTGGATAGAGAACGTCAATTTTTCACTTAAATAACTAGGACTACATTCACGTCAGACATTTCCGATCAACTCAGCAGCGAAACAGAGTATCAGTGGATCATTACCATGTATCATGAGCGGAGGCTAACTTTGAAAGGAACACATTCCATCAATAGCCACTTTCATTCTTTCACTTGCCTCATGAATCACAGATACGCCTTTTAATTTTGTGATTACTGACTTGCACACACCATTTCATAAAATGAATAGACTGAGTGAAATCCATCTATTAAGTCATCAGTTAATCCGGATCTAGCACCGATACTGTTCTGCTTTCGGTAAGATAATTAGATAACCACTTGTAACACGATTTAGTAATATTACCGTTTTCTCTATTCAAAGAATAATTCGACGTTTGTTTATAGAAGCTCAGCACTGTAGATCAAAGCATCGTAGTTCATAAAATACTTTTCCACATTTCGTCATTTTACTAAACGAACTGTCAAGAAAATGATGTGCATTTTGATAACTAACTAAAGCTGATCACCCACCATTCTGAGCTCTGACATCGGTTTACCATAAAATTATGTTGGATAATTTTTGTTATCGCTAAACAAGAACTCGTTCTGGAAGCGATCTAAATTATCCGATATGCCAAGATATCGTTGAGAATATCGGTCTTTGTGCGCAGCAGCCGTGTCACTCATGCAGGATGATTATACATGTATTTCAATTTGTCGTTATAGCCAAGTTATAGCTATCGGTCTAGTATGAAGGCACCTCAGAATATTGTGATGAACGGCTGTCATTGAAAGCTGAGTTAGGGAGCGGATTGTGCTGGTAGTATGCCATTGAGAAAGATAGGCCACTTAGCTGTCGTTAGGAAATGTTGACTTGGCCGCTCTGCTTTTTTCGCATACATGCTATTTCTATTTCATGTGTTTGTCTCTTAAGCAACTTTGCATATGAAGATTGTTTTCTCTAAGAAGTAGGGACCTGCGAATCGTCAGATTTTTAGTCTAATCGAACTAAGGCGTGATTCGCGAATCAAATCGAATCATTTATAATTTGCATGGACCTATATGCTTCTTGATTTACGGTTTGCTTAGCCGACCAATAAGAAAGTACATAAGTATACTAAAAGCGTTTTTGGATGTCTTTGGAAAGATACATTGATGGCATGTGACAAATTAAAGCGTCTATATTTTTCTGAGACAATTACAGTCTACTACACTTTATAACTCGACCTATTTATGAGTTCGAAAGTGGATGTTGATTTGACGCCGACTTCATATCGGCCTTGCTTTGCTTGTTTTTTTTGATAATGGAAACAAGGTTTGCAACCTGACTTGTGGAAGTCCTTTGAATCTCATCTATGACTGGAAACGCAACTTCCATCAATCACCACTACACCTGAATCCTGAGCCCGGGAAAGCACCAACTTTCATGAGATGAAAATCAATCGATGTTACCATTATTTTCAGAACGTAGTAATAGAAATTTCAAATAAAGTGCTTAAAATCTTAAATCGTTAAATTATCGCTCCAATGATGATTGCAACTTCCCATGTTATCACTGTCCATATTCAGGCTATCACAATATAAAATAGGATGAAATATGTCTATGTCCTAATATGTCACTTAAAGTCATACTCATACAAGTATGAAGGAGCATACAGAAATATACAGAAGACTTTGAGCACTATAATGTAGACTAATTCTTGCATAAACTTGGACCATAGTGGCTTGGACTAGCACTGGGCTGGAAATTGAAAATCATGAAAGCTTGGGTTCATGATCATTGCTTGATTTAGGAAGATATCAGGAACCCGAGCTTGCAAGCACAAGTCATCTGAACAAAATGCAGCATGTACATGCGGCATATAGCCGACTAGCTCTTGTTTAACGACAGATGTCTTCAACCAACTTCAGTGAAAATCTAACATCACATGCTTATTAAACCGTCATGTTGAAGCCGTGCCGAATGAAAAGATGTTATAAATCAGAAGCAAGCAATAGGAGTATTTTTAAGAAGTCGTAGCAAACCGATTTGAATTATTCTCGAATCACAATTTCGAATGATTCCTATCTCGAAGCTTTGCAGTTCCCTGAAGTGAATTTTGCTGCTCCTTTTTCTAATAATTTTTAATGATTTATCTACATGAGTTAACTATCAGCATGAATATACCATGAAGTGTCATTTCAGAAATAAAATCAATTAAAATCATCGCATGAAGTACATTTAAAAGTACAATGAAATTATGATTAAAATGGCATGTCGAAAAGAACACATACCTAATGTTTCAGGTTCACGCTTTATATTTTCAAGAGGATCCATCACTGCCTGAAACAGAGATACAATGAAACAATGTAAAACCAGAAACTTTGCGTATAATAAGAAACAGCTACAAATACTAAATTGGCTTTGTAATCAAGACATGTTTACAGATGCAGCAGATGCACTTATTTATTACAATACCAGCTTATATACGGTACATACTAGCAAAAAAATGATGAGATAGTGGCATTCATGTATATCAAATACCATTTTTGATAGCAGAATATCCATCTTCGCTCTGTACACATGCGTGCTGACAAGGATGTCGCGTCCAAGAACAGACTCGGACATTACAATTCTAGGTTTCAAAGGCAACCTAGAATCCTCCATCCAGGATTGCATCATGGTCACGGCTTGACAAAATATCTCATACAATGTCACATCAAAAACTCGTGTTGCTTCAGTGCTTCGAACTTTGTTCGAAATTGTTCAAGTTTTAGAGTTAAAATATTGATTTTATAGCAATAGTCTCCTCACTAAATCCGTATAGTATCATGATAAGCCAAATAATGCATCTTCCATTTCTTAAAAATATATGACATAGGAATTTTTACATACATGTAGGACTTAAACATGATTCCTGTATTTCTGTAGGAAAAATAGGAAATTTTGGATCAGTAGAAGGCCTGTTGTGTTTACTCTCGAACAGACAATTTAAATATCTATGTTCCATATCTGTTTTCTCACGCTCAGTCATGATTCATGTTATTGGACTATTCCGCGTTGTCGATGCACGCATTAGTATGGAGAAAGCTATGTACAGCGTTGTCGACTGAGCGCGCTATAAGAGCTTGTATCGTGTGAAAGTGATTCATAACTAACTAACATCGCCTTGGTTGAAGAACACTTGCTGAAGGCGAAGGATGGTTTTTTAACTTACCGTAGATCATTCGCGGGAAACAGCATATTAATTACGTAAAAGTAATTACACCTGCAATCATATCTATCATGAGGAGTGCTCATGAGGCTATTGTACATAAATGGCTGGGATATGAGCTTCCCTGACACGCAATCTTCTTCCTAAGAAAGATTCTATTAACAAGCATGTCTTTGCAAAAACTAAAATCCGTGGACATAATCACCCAAAGGGGCCATTTCATAGATGCTTAGAATAACTCGGATATACACTTATGTTAAGAAATAGTGGTGTAGGCTTTGCAAAATAAAATAGATCTGAGTAGCCCATGAATATTTCACATCCAACTAAGGGTTTGAAAATGCTTTTGGAATGACAACTAGGGTCTTAGAATGCCTTGAACAAAACTTGTGCTTTTTTGTTCTTTAGGTTCTTCTTGCTGAATTGCTATTTATTCCAGCATTTTCCATCGTTTATTTTCAATTAAGCAACACATCGCATGTGTCGTTGAGCGTGTGTTATGCGCATCATAGTGGGGCGTGGCGAAACGCCAAACAGTCAATGAATCGACACGACATGCTGCTCAACCCCAAAACTTGAGGAATCAAGGACGTTAAACCGGTCACCCAACCCAATACATGTGTCAACAACGTCAAAATATGTCTTGATGCGTGAAATATAGCACCGTTATGTCGGTATTCGTGGGATAGACATAATCTTTCCATCATGCTACTTATAAAAGCTGACAGACACTGAATTTCGTAAGAGTATGCCAAACCTTCGTATTTGCCTCTACGAACCATGGCCCATGGTTCATGGACCATGGCCCTAGCAAACCATGGCCCACTGTTGGTATACTTGTCATATTTGGTCTCGAGTTGAATAAAACATCAATGTGCCTATAAACCAGTCTACCGGTATATAATTCATACTCATTAATTACTGGGATCTTGATTATAGTTTTATAAACACACTTTAAACAGCATGCAAGGCAAGACATCTTTGAAAGCATTTTTTTGAAACAATATACAAAGCAAGATTTTGAAACCATGTATATAAACACTGTTTAGAAAACAGTTTTGAAATTTGTTTTGAATATGATTTTCCCTTATGTTTTTGTCTCTTTACCAAGACAGTTATTCAATTGAGTGTCATGGATGTGTCACAGGTGTTTCACGCTAATGTATATATTAGGTACTGAGCACATTGTATAAATATTCTATTAGTGACCATCAAATACATCTCAACACCAAAAAGACACTTCTAGGAGCTGGGAATATATTGTTTAAGCCAATATTTATTTGTTTGCATAAGTAAATTTTACATCGAATGTCATAACTTGGAAATTCTAAAACAAAGAAAACTACTTTTAACCTTTTGAACCCTCAAAGCCAAATCTTCTACACTGCTCCAACTAACCGCAACTTCCCTGATACAGGCAGAGTGAAAAATGGGTTCATAATACAGCGATGACGAGCAAAGCACGTCATGGGTAGTTGAGTCAGTGTTGTCAGCCGCTAGTCATCCAAAACATCCGATGGGCATTTTGGAAACTATCAGATCATAAAATGACAGTAATATCAAGCCTCGTGTCATGGTAGTCCTGGTATCATTGGTTCATAAGTCATGTTGTCTGTTGCAGGGGGAAATATTTGTAGTCATTTGAGCAAAAAGAACTCATTCCATTGCAACTTAGCATAAAACTAACTTGCAAATTTTGTATTCGAATATCTCTATTACATGAGATAGCTGATGAAAGAAAATCTTAAATGCGCTTGAAAACAAGAAATATGATTCAATTTTGAGCACCCAAAATCATGTATCTATTGCTCATTCACAGTTATGACAATTTTCTTATGATCAAAGCTTGCGCCTGCAATAAAAACCATGTTTATCAAAAAAAGCAGTGTCGAGTTTTCACAACTTTGTGCCAACCTGAGTTCGGAAACTCATTGCAGCCTGCTGCAATCAAATGAAGTCTCGAACAAACAAACGAGTAAATCTTTTTTCCTTCATCAGCATTGCTGAGATGATGGCATATTAGCAAAATGAGAAAGTCTTACTAATCGCAATTCACTGATAATATGTATTAAATGTGCATGCACATTACGTTCCATTACTTACAAAATGCAACAATTTTACATTCTACATCGGTGTACAACTGCGCACAAATATAATACACGTATAACTAAGCGCATCAATCTTCCCTAATCATCAATCAATCCACGAGCGCTTAGCAAAGTGCGATGATAACGAAGTATCGGTGGACATCTGAGATGAGATTGAAACATCTTAAACCTGAGATTCCATGAGGCCATAATTATTGATATTCTCCATCCCTCTGTTACCACCGAGGATGCACAAGGATGAAAGCAATGATAACCGTGATTTTCCAATAAGAATTAAAGAATTACATCTTGATTCTTCCTTCCATCTGTTTTAAGCCTGATGAAGTGGTTACAACCACGAATTCTGGCTAAATTATGTTTATAGCAGCAAGGCTTAATCATTTTACAACACACGCGCACAATGTAGTTGCTGTGATATTTAAAAAAGTGTATAACTGAAGTTGTGATCTGCCGCACACTGCAAGGGAAAATATCATTTTAAGGGGCCCTTTTCATGCAATTGTGTTGCCAAAGGAGGCTCTTCTCATGCTCCTGTTGACGAAGAGGGGTTTTCCTCATAAATCTTGCTACTGACGTAGCCCCTTATGCAATTTTGTTGCCGAATGGGGCCTTCTGATGCAATTTTGTTGGCGATGGGGGCCTTCTCATCCATCTTGTTCACGAAGGGCCCTTTGCTTCAATATTGTTGACCAAAGGGCCCTTTGCTTCAATATTGTTGACCAAAGGGCCCTTCGAGGTTATTTGGCTAGTTGAGGGTTTCCTTGCAGTGTACCTTGCTAGCCATTAAGTCAAGTTAGTAGGTATTTTATAGAGATCTTATGTTGTTCTATGAGGTTTTTTTCATACTGCTAGAGAGGGACCAGAGAGGGGTTATAGAGGGGATTTTAAGACCAGTGAGTTCTTCAGAAAACAAGATTCTGAGGCGGCAATTAAATGATTTCAACAAATAAAGGATGCAATAAAACGTGCAGCAGTTAGGCATATCTGATAAAAGAAGATATGAAACGCCCAGTCTTGACTTTTACTTTTCGATGAGAGATTCCTTGACGATTTGGATCGCGAGAATGTTTGAAATTATATATCATATTCTCATTATATAGAATATTTTCATATTCAGTCCATGATGAGGATGCAGCACTTTTTGCACCGGATTACTGCCGGATTTGGAGATAAAACAAATCTACATTATATCATGTAATGTGTGCTGTTTTTCTTAAATAGTACAATGCATCTATAGTAGTCACCGAATTGAATGTTTAAAAGCCACATCTGAAAGATATGGTGCCTTACCTGCAATTTGTCCTTAACTTCAGGTTTAGTTAACCGGAGACTGATTTACTTAGGTTTGTTAGCAACAGAATTACTGATTTGTAGATATCGGCGGATCTACCACATAACCTTGCTATTTACCTTTTTCTGAGCGTCACCGGTATGTTTGCTCAACTATTTCAGATGCATTAATTCAAAATGATCTAAATCTTCAACCGTCATCAGAACAGTCTACTTTCTAATGCTGTTGACGTAATCCGACTCAGTAGATTGGGCGGCTTAAGAAGCTTACAGCAGAAATAAGATACGGGGGAACCCCTTCGCACGTGTGGATAGGGTTGATATAAGATCAGAGATGACTTGTATTTTATCACCAATTTTCATAGTAAGAACATATTACCAAACTATTTGATGTAGGCCTGTCGATAATAAAAAAGATTCGAAGGGAGAACATGAGATTTAACAAAAATTTATTCAATTAATTTCCCTGAAGCGACAGTCTATTTACATTCATTTCAAAACGTACAGCAACATGCGTTTCAGTCATCTCCTTGTACAAGTGGCCTTCCAGAGCTTAATGCCATTCGGTAAAAAAAATCGGGCAATGGTTACCAAATGAATGATTAGTTAGATGTTGTCTACATACAACAATAACATATCCATTCTATATAGCCTTCATGTACAAGTAGGCCTACATTGCACGGTGTGCATTGCTGCAACAATGGATACTGGAAAGAAATAAAAATCATTAATAAGAAAATGAAAAATATATTTTAGTGCTCCCTAGAAGAACGACAAATAACTGCAGCGGGTAAAAAATCTGACTCCTGGATTTGGAAAAGTGTCAAATCCTTTGAATCCGGTGCACCCCTAGAACCTATCAAGTCTTAGACACAGGAATTTACCGCTAACTAGTATGAAGAACTTTTCGGCTGCAATTGCTGTATGGAAGCACCAGATGAATAACATAATTGTATTCTGCAGTAATATTGACACCATTCGTCATTACTGTCTGCAAAAGCTTGAACCACTTCGCCTCTCTTTGCTTCCGTATTGCTACAGTCTCGAGGGCTGTAAAAGTAAAATTTTCAATACAATTATTGCGGAAGTGGTCGGAAACGGCTGTAGAATAACCTGCGGCATTGTTGCACAGGTGCTCTGAAATACGGCGCCGCAGACTTTGTGATGCTTCGTTTACATAACCACTTTTCGAATGATTCCAAAAACCACAACTATCGTTAATGTACCTGATCCACAACCAAAGACCTCTGCTTGCAAACTTTTTCCCCCAATCACCAAGACAGACACACACTGGCATAAGAGCCACCATGGGCAGATCCTATAGTGCAGTGGACCTGCAAAAAGTTCACATCTAAACACTGTCGTTTGAAGTTAACAATCTTGACAAGAAGTGTCAGATCAGCACGTTTGGAATCAGGAAAATCGATCCCATCTTGGGCAAAAGGTTCAAGACCGCGGTCAGTTGAAATATTAGCACGGTATAGGCTATAAGGACGAAACCCATCAATAGTGAAGAAAAAATCTAAAAAAGCAACAATCACGCAATTACCTGGAAAATTAGCTGCAATCCGAAGCAGCTACCTGCAACATTCCTCTATGTTCTATGCTCAAGTGTGTTGTGTGCAACAACACAAGGACAAGAAAATATGAATTGTAATGATGATATCATATTCAAATCACAGACCAACGTTATCGAAATCGAAACATCAATGGAAGTCGCGGCTTAATAAGATCATCGCAAAAACTGGAATCCAACCAAGAATTCCGATGCATAATCACGTGTGTTTCGTCCGACGATTTTCAGCCACATTTGCATAGGGCTTTTCGAAGCTATGGAGGCAGAACCAAGTTAACCAAAAATAACGCGTCCAAAAAGTCCATCGTCCACAGGTGTAAAACAAAACTTTTTCTACCTTTCCGAGAATTGGGATTCGGCAGAAGAGATAGGTCTCGAGCAGATCGCATGACTATTCGCTTGGTGAGAAAAAACAAAGCTGCAGTACACTAATCCAAGTTTCCACTTGCTTCATTTGACCGTCTAAGTGAGATAAAGAAGTAGTGTATACCACTTCAACACTTCAACTATTTAACTATTTTTCTATTTAAGCTAGAATTTTCACACAACGATTCATCTTGTCAGCTCCAAGAATGATGCAACAAATAAAATTAAAGCTCGTCCGTTCGACCGCGAAGTCAAAGTCTCTTTGTAACTTATTTCAGATGATCTGACAGGTTCAATTCCGAATTGAACTCATTCATGCACTCATACCCGCACACCTTCATGATGTCACTTTGTCCGACATATCGAGAAAACATGATTGATGCGAGGTTACATTACAGCTAATGAAATTTCCATGCAGTAAGAATATGAACATTAATCAGTGAATAAAGAGGTCGATTATTTTATCAACTGAATCTCAGCAGATCAGCAATAAATCTAACAACCCAATCTTTTATATCACATCTTATGCGAATAATTAGCATTAGTACAAAAAAATTGTATATTTATTGTATTCCATTTAATTGTAGATGGGCTGAGGCGGTGCAGGACTTTGCTGCAGTCATTGGACAGAAATCATCATGATATGCCAATGTTTCTTTTTGCTTTGAAGTTAGAAGAGATATTTTTACTCAACATCATCATAGTAGCTCCGTAAGAAATATTATGCTAAAGTATTCAATCTTCAGATTCGTATTCGAAAGCGATGAATACGAAAACTTTAATTTTATGATGAAAGTGCAATAAATGACGCATAGAGAAAAAAACAGACGAAGAAGTACACGGAGGGATCCTCAGCGTGGAAGTTATCCGTAGGGAATCCACAGAGTCACTTCATGAAGCACTTCCAGATATCACTAACTACGTCCGAACAGTTCACTTCTGATTCCGAATGAAAAATCTGTTTCATTTGAGCTATTTTTATCTGATAGTGTCGAATATATCAGTTGCTGCTTCAGTCGTATCCGAATTGGAAATGCTGGAAAAGCCGACGTTATTGAAGGGGCATAACATACAAAACAAGAAAAATTCAATTATGATTGCACAAATTTCATTTTTCAAATCATTGAATGCAATCCATGGACTATGCATCAAATAATATGAATGATGTCAAATGCCATCATGATGTGAATTAGCTGGAATTCACAGAACATAGAGTAGGTATGTTTATGCTCTGTGTGACAGACATTGCGTATTAACGATAAACAGAGGTTTGCTCACACCTATTGACCGGTAGCAAGTCCGGGTTGTCAATGATATGATGACAGCTATGTTTTGAGGGCGTCAATGGCAAATTAGAGGGCCGCGTTAGCGGCCCGACAATTTGCCATTGACAGCCCGAAAAATGTAGATGTCATAATCATTGTATGCCATGTTGCGAAATATTTCTATGGTTTCATTTCCAGGCCATGAATTTTCCGGGCCGTTAATGAATTTCTGGGCATTATCAAAGATATCAGTCTTATATACATGGTATACAATGAGCTGTTGATGTGCAATCTTCATTTAAGCAGCTACATATTATTGGTGAGGATGGCAAGAAGGAAGCTAGGATTTTGACATAGACATCGGATAACATTATTAGGACTAGACCGGACACAGCTGATTTCCCGTGGCCTTTAAAGCCGTTCGGTAGCGACATGGAAATATTGTTTGTATAAAACAATTATGACAACGAGAGAATTTAAAATATCGATAACCACGTGTCTATTATCAGCTGAGAGAGAATAGAGATGAGGAGATATTGCATCGTCCATAATTGCAGACTTAAATACTCCGAATTGGCAACAGCAGAAGACATTTCATTTCACAGGTAATTGCAAATGAACAGCCTATCTTTAATCTCATGATAATAGAAATTTTTACGTACACACTGTTGTAATAAATCTGTTTTCATTGTACTCGGGAAAACTCGCCCTTCGCGCTCACAAGAAATGATGTAAAATAGTGCTTTTTGCCCGAAGTGGCCAGGACAAATCCCAGTTACTCCGGGTGCTGCTTATCTTTAGCCGGGACGCTCGAAGTTCACAAAATGATTAATGAGACGCCATATCTCAGTTCTGCGAAAGAATCTGTATAAGTGATAGATTTTTTAGGGGGTGACCTGAGTCAGGAGTAATACCAAACTGATTATGAAGCCCATTTCTGAAAAGGTTTCATTAATCTTACTGCCATGTTAATGTCTTTCTGCTTATTTCTTAGTTAGGCTTAAGAACATCTATAAAATATTTTTGCTGGAATCTTTAAGGTTGGTAATGAATTTATCCTCTTACAATCCACTCGTCCAAACACAAGCAAAAGGTTTGGTAGTGTCACACTTTTCTTCTCGATTTCATTTTCGATCAATCTTTTCAAGATTGGAGTCATTTCAAGGCACATTATCTTGGATTTTCAAAAGAAAGCATTCTACAGCCAGAAGAAATTTAATGAAAATTTCGCTAATTTAAAAATTGCGCTGCTATTTGTTTACACAAATAGCATAGTAAAACAATTTTTCAGAATTAAAGCCACTCGGTAGCGACATCCGCTTGTGGCCATCAGCTGATAGTGTGTTAAATAGGCGCTGTCCGGTCTAGTCCTAATAATGTTATCCGATGTCTATGGATTTTGAGGTAACCATAGGATGCAGCAGATGCAACAATTGATTTTTTAGATGGTCATGTGCAACATACATACCGCATAGACTTACTCCATGACATACATACACATATATGCTCTTTGCATGTATGTATGCACATCCTTTTGTGCGTGCTTGTACAGTGACATGTCTTATTAGAAGCAGTTCATCAGGGAAACAAGTCTCATGTTGCAAATTTTCGTTGCAGTAGTACGTCATTGAGTGGGACAAAAATGTGAAGAATTATAAAAAACTGTGAAGAGATTGAAGATATGTGTAAATATCACATGTTTTTGCTAATTGTAGCTGAATTATCAATTTTACATGTTTTGATCGTGAGTCAGTGGGAATCACTTCAGAACTTGTTTATCTACGCCAATCATATTATATAAATAATTATATGACGGCAACGATATAATTAAAATGTGTATTCCTTTCAATTTTAATACGTGATCGAGTTGACAAATAGAAGCGCCGCCTTCACTAACTGAAAAGGTTAGATTCGTGAGATCGAACTCCGGAGCTGCAGTGACTCCTTGTGGTTTCTGTTGAAGATTTGTGTTGTGCATTCTTAGTCATACATAACTAAGAAGACAGGAAATGGTTTCATTTATATTTCGGAAACATGAAATTAGACATGACCGATATACAAATATCACAAGATTAAGGTCTCTATATTGAGCTGGTAATATTGTCGATGATGTCAATGTTCATCAGTCTCATTGGGCCTTGACGTAATTGTCAGCAAAACCAAATTGTTTCAGAAAATTGGACATCAGATTCCTGAAAAATTATGTTTCTACTACCGGGATGGGAATATTTCGTGGAGCCCCTAAAAGCCCTGCCTTATGTTTTTTCTATTTTGCCCCCTGGAATATCCATTTCATTTTCAATGAGCTTGCACTTCATGACGATATTCAGTTATAGTATGTCAAGATATGAATGCAACGGACATGCATCTCTAAATTTTTTATTCATCGAATTTTAGATGTACTTTAAGCATTCCATTTCCAGTGGTCTGATAATTTTCGTTGTAACGGTTATTCAATGAAGTATCATGACGATTTTATTGGATCGCCGATCTCATTTGACGCGTCATTCTTTGAAGTTGTCGGTTTTGCAGATGAAGCTGTGGCAGTCAAGAGTTAGCTGCAATGCGATTGGCCATTGCCTTCACCCTGATAAGGCTCCGTACAAGGATTATTCCTTCTATATTTGATTCTCCTCAATAAATATTCTTTGATCGGCCATGGCGGTAAAAAAATTCTTGGAATGACCGGTGAACATGATTGCTTTTGGAGGACTGACAGTGAATATTATAGTACAACCCAAATTTGTGTTTATTATAAGGCATGCGATAATTAATTAATTGATATTAATGCGATAAATTCCCTTGAGGCATTTTTAGTGGTAATTATGTGTTGTCGCACTTAAACAGGCGCAAGTAGCCTGTGGAACATAGCTTCGATCAACCAAGTGCTGACTTTCACCTCCACTCAGACTTCTACCTCTTAGCCCGCTTTAACAAACCACCTGCTGTCTTGCAGGTCTTGCCTTTTGTGGCTGTAAGTTGAAAAAAAATACTTGTGACCCAGCGATGACTATATTGAAGCAGCAGCTTATAACCTTACTCAGTAGCATAAAATGTAGGAGTGAAGAGCAAACAAAATTCAACTGCTTAAAATTTGATAAGTTGCTACATTACAAAAACGGTTGACAAGGCATGAATTTCAAATGGACAAATATACCATATTTTAGATATCACTGACAAACTATTATTAATCATCATTTACAATTGTCAATATTTGGCATATATATGAATTTACTACGGTAGACATGACAATTCCAAAAGCATAGAGAGTTAAGAAAAATATCTGAAAACACCTGACTGCAACTTATTGCCTTTCTATGATGCAATCTGAGAAATCCTACCAGTCAAACATCTACAAAAAACAAATTACTATGACATGACGACTATCATATGATTGCTATCAAACCAGATAACTATTGATTCATAAGTTCTGTTGTCATTTCACTTAATTAATAAACATATGTTAATCAATGTAAAAAATACAAAATACAAGAATAAACCACAATGACTCTTAACATTTACCTCCCTGATCTCAGATCAAAACAATTCAAAAAATCAGAGGTCATAATCTTCAAAAACGACTGGGATGTCTTCGTGTTCGCAGTAGGTGAGGATGAGAGATTGATGAACTATGACTAAGCGAACCGCTCGAATGTATGTTGAGAAATCAATGGTTCAAATGGGCTCTCAATTCGCGGAAACAGCCTATCACTCTCTGCTTCATTCGGTGAAAACTTCAACTTGACTGGAAATTCCTGCACCTACTTTCTTGGAATCCACATTTTGTACCTCTATGGAAGCCATTGTTCGCTGTGACGAGGAATACCGTCAACTTCAACTGAAGTGCTGCTGCGATTCATTCGTGACCAATCCAGTTTTCCACTTCGTTGTGTATCTTACATCTGCTGGTTTTTCACTAAAACTAATAATCAATATGGTAGTTGTTTGGACCCGCACTTCTGTCGGAATTTGTGCAATGGATCATATCCATTCATAAGAAATAAAAGACTTGATCGGAGAAGTCACCATTTTCGCACTCGAGGGAGCTTGGGTTATAATACATAACCATTTCACGAATGCTTTTATTTCGTTCGAGCTGAAAAATACCATGCGCTCTGTTCGTGCGGTGATTGCGCTGACAATGCCATTTACCCGATGGTTTCGATAAGCGCATCGAAAAAAAAAACCAGCATGATTCTTCCATTGAATCAACAAAAGTTTGGAAATTCACTTGACCGAAATGACCTTGCATTGTCGTTTAATAGAATCTCGTTTGGTGCACTCTTTCAGATAAGAATTTGTGCTTTTGTTCTCGCGCTATCGATGAAAATCGATTCTGAGGTAAGGAGTCTCAATGGCAAATCTAATCGGACAACAATCCACTCAAAGTCAAAATTATTGCATCCATTAAAATGCGTCGATGTCCAGAGCGAGTCCTATACCACAGTTCTCCACACAATCAAGAGTTCCATGAGGGCCAACGTTGAGAATGCTGGTGGATCTACACTGGAACAAAGGAATACAGGTTCATTTGATTACGTTCTGCACAGCTGATCTGCTAATCTCCCTGACCTGGGTAGCGCTTCTTCAAAAAATAAACTGTCTTTTCTAAGCCGAAATGATGGCTCATTTGTGAGCAAGTTCAATTTCTGCTACTGAAATCTCTGAGGCTTGAATCTTGTTTCACGGAAGTACAACACCAATTCGCTTTGTTTCTGTAGCCACTTACGGGTGAACTCTCGTGAGAATGTCAGATTAATTTATCTTCGGAAGGGACCCATTGAATTTTCACGTCCAAATTATATTCTGTCTCAATGTCTTTTATCAGAGACAGAGCGTCTATGCACAAAGAGCTTCACCAAGACCTTTCGTTCTTACTCTCTTGTCTCCAGTTAAAACTGAAGAGAACCCATTGGTTTACCGTACATGAGTCAGTTAAAATAATCAGAATGTTTTTTAGATTCCACTTCAGTCGGACTAAATTCAGTCCTTTGATCACAGCCTCAGCTCACTCAAATTTATCTGTCCAACATCAGCAGGCTTACACAACCAACATAGCATCATCGACAATTTCAGTCTCAATCTCAATCGCAACTCCCACAGCCAAGGTGCTTGCATCACACCAAACTTTCCTACACTCTGTCTGTGGAACATGCCAAACACCTCTGACTGGATCTTCAACTCATAGACGCTCCTTTAGATCATTGAGAATCTCTAAAGTACGACCAGACAACTTTTCATCCCACTGACACTCTGAACTTATTCTCTTAAGGTATGAGCACATTGGCCGCAGCCAACCACAAACAGGATAATGTCCGGTTAACTTCCCACAGAATGCGAACAACTCTCGTCTAGTTTCGACATTTCCTATTGAAATTTCGTTGTCCCTACCCCAACTTGATCCTTTCTCTGAGCTACTCACTCTCAATCACTAACACCCGTGCTCCACTAAGCCTCTCACGGGGGTTTAGCTTCCAAACCATACTCAGCCAGTACTTTCAAAAATCTTTCGTTGGAGACAACAATTATTGTCAACTTCAATATCATCAATATAGGAGTCAGTATGTTTAGCAAACGATGGCGTCGGAAGCCAGGAAACAAATTGCAGAATTTTTTTTGTCGATTATTCTAGGCGCAGCGCTTAATCCGAATCCTAGCCTTGTTAAACAGTAGGTTTTTTACCCATATTTCTTACTACTTGGTAACGGACCACAAATTTTCGCTAATATGGATTTATAAATAGGCTTTTTTCAAAATCAATCGATGCTTAAGGTTTTCTCATAGCCTACGCAATTTCTAAGTTTTCATGACAAATTGAGCTCTCTGTGGTGTGGCTGGAAATATAGTCATTCAGCTCACGGAAATCCATTAACTGGCCTAATTTTTTTCTTTGTTTTCTTGAATAACGGCCATTAAAGGTAATAATGCCTTCATGCTCCCCACTATATTTCTTTGAGCCAACGCTTACTTATCCAAGTCTGAACTTCATCATGAAAGCCTACTCTGGCTCTTTGAGGAATGTTATACTGACTTTCTATTCGATAATTTTGGATCATCTACGAACTTCCAACTCACAGTCCATTTACCGTCATCAAAAATGGCAGTGAAATCTTTATCGTGGATTTCCACACTTTGTGCGGGCCGACAAGTTAAGTCAGAATCTGCACAAGCTAGATTTTGTGTAGTTCTATCAAAATGGCTATTTGTATTGGGTTCGACACAGGCTGCGGCTAGATCTACGTTTTGAGTAATTCTATCAAAATGGCTACTTGTAATGGGTTCAAATACATGAAAGCGAATCATGTCTTTATACACAGTGACTCCCCCAAGTAGGTCAACACATTCCTTACCCAAAAGAAAATCAAATCCAGGAATAATTTCGGTTACCAAACACTGTAAATGAACATTCTCATTGTTTATTGTAACATCAATTTTGAAGTTCCGTGACATACTGTAATAAAGCCATTCATGTTCTGAACAGTATGAGGCTTATTAAACAATTGAGTTTTGCTAACTAATTTTGATGAAATTATTGATTTTGAGCACCCTGTGTCAATCATCGATTTTCTTTTATCGACAAATTGTTAAATTCTACATACAACGAAGGTACTTAAGCGCTATCAGACTTAAGGAAACCACTGGCGCAAATTTCAGCGGCTTCCTCTACACGTTTTTTTGTTCAGGTGTGGACTTGTTCTCAACGACATTTTTTGGGCAGTTAGCAATTATGTGATTTACTTCACCACATCGGAAACAACGTCGCTCTTTCAATGACGGACAGCGATTCCTTGCGTGACCCTCTTTCCCACATTGGTAACAAATCAAACTTTTGCTCTTTTGTGAAACATTGGTTTTGGCTTGACTTACGCAACATATCTCTCTACTGGAATTTGATTTCATCAGACCTCTGGTTCGTTGCACTATCATGTCTAGGCTCATTTCTGTTAGAGAACATGCAGCTCTTAACTGTGTTTTCACGTTATCAGGTAGCCCAAAAACAAAAGCAGTTTTCAATAACTCATCAGACGAAAATTCATCAATCAAATAGATCATTCGTTTGATGTCCGCTAAATATACATCTACAGATTCATTCAATCTCAACTTTCTAAACATTAGAGACTCATATACGGTAAATTTATCGCTACTAAAAATATTGATCAGTGCAGATTTTACCTCTTTGTAGTTCTTTCTTGTGTCCTCACTCAAACCAATGTAGACCGAGAAGGCTCCTCCAGTTAAGAACAAAGGTATGAATTTTGACAAATCTTCTATGTTTTGCAGAGATGCAACCAACTCAAGTTTGTTAATCCATTCTACGAAATCTCCAACTCCTGAATACTTCTCGACAATATCGGAAAATTTGATAGACATACCTGATCTTTGCCGTGATAGCTTGTAAGTTGAAAAAAATACTTGTGACCCAGCGATGACTATATTGAAGCAGCAGCTTCCAACCTTACTCAGTAGCATAAAATGTAGGAGTGAAGAGCAAACAAAATTCAACTGCTTAAAATTTGATAAGTTGCTACATTACAAAAACGGTTGACAAGGCATGAATTTCAAATGGACAAATATACCATATTTTAGATATCACTGACAACAATTATTAATCATCAATTTACAAATGTCCATATTTGGCTATATAAGAAATTACTACGGTAGACATGACAATTCCAAAAGCATAGAGAGTTAAGAAAAATATCTGAAAACACCTGACTGCAACTTATTGCCTTTCTATGATACAATCTGAGAAATCCTACCAGTCAAACATCTACAAAAAACAAATTACTATGACATGACGACTATCATATGATTGCTATCAAACCAGATAACTATTGATTCATAAGTTCATGAAGTCATTTCACTTAATTAAAACAAATGTTAATCAATGTACAAAAATACAAAATACGAGATAAACCACATGACTCTTACAGTGGCGAAACTGGATGGCGACAGGAAGGGCATCCGTCCACTATCCCTAAGCCACAAACTATGCCTAATCCACACACCAGAATTCCGATTAGTTCTAGGGCGTCCCCCGCTGCAATCGACGCGTCTCAGCACCCCCCTGCTGACAAGAGAAGTGAATAAAGGTACTGCGAGGACCACAATCGCAGTTAAAGAAGCTAGTGGAAGTGGAGAAGAAAAGAAGAATCTCGGATTGGGAGTTGGAATGTCGGGTCGATGACTAGTGGGGGAAGAGAGTTGTTTGATGTATGCAGAAGACATATCAGGATGCTTTGTGTTCAGGAGACGAAAAGGGGTGCAAGACGGCAAGAGAACTTGCAAACGGCTATAAGATTTACTGCAGCTGAGAGAAAAGCAGTAGAAATGGATTGGGAATCATTTTGAACGCAGAGCTCAAAGAAAAAGTGACTGAAGTGACAAGACCATCGCATGGATTGATTAAACTTCGGTTGATAATATCTGGAAAGCTCTACAGCATATGCATCCCAAAGTGGATCAAGAGTGAAGGAGAAGGAAGAATTCTTGAGAAACTTTGAGCAGCTGGTGGAATGAGTGTCAGGAACGGAGAGCATCGTCATTGTTGCGGACTTGAAAGGTCATGTTGGTGAAGACGCGCAAGGTTTCCATAGAGTGCATGGAGAAGAGGGGTACGGACAAAGAAACAGCGATGGAGAGTTTGGATCTGGTCATTGTTAACACCTTCTTCAAAAAGAGAGAAAGGCACAAAAGTCGTCCCAGATTGATTTCATGATGACGAGAACAGAAGATTTAAAGACGATAAGGGACTGCAAAGTTATACTTAGAGAAGCAGCAGTCACCCAGCATCGACTTCTTTGTGGTGTCATTCGAGTTGAAAGGGACAGAGACCAGGAACGTGCAGAGATGAGAAAATAACAATATGTAATTTGAGGGGAGAGAAAGTGAGGGAATTCAACGATAAGGTGAAGCAGAAACTTTGGGAAACCTCTGTCAAGCGTGTGGAAGAAATGAAGACAAGCATCTTCACTGCAGCAAAGGAAGTCTGTGGCGAAGCGAAGGGAGGGAAATCGACAAAGAAACGTGGTGGTGGAGAGAGGAGGTGCAAGAGGTCTTGAAAAAGAGGAAAAAAGCGCTCAATATGTGGAAGCTGCATGGCGGACAAGCGTGGAGAGAGAAGTATAGGAAAGCAACCAAGGAGGCTAAGGCTGCAGTTGCTAAAGCTAGGGCAGAGGCCTCGAAAGACGTAGCCTATACCATATCAATAGTGAAACTGAAATGGAAGGTGAAAAATGATCTACCGTAATTGACCAGACGACGGGAGATCATAATGATTTTTTTCCGAAACGATAGCAGCAAAAACTCCCCGAGTAGTTTTAGGTCGAAGTAATATTCAAAAGTAAAAATTCCAAAAGTAAACTGACTGATCTTCGGCGTCCAGCGCCTTCGTTGGTCGATCTTACAATAGCGTTACGGGTCAAGCAAGCCGTGTGAAGATATATGAAGAGTGAGTGATATTAAGAATTGTGATGTCTGTATGAATGCATGTCTAATTGTGAAGTCAGATTGTAGTGTGGCAGTTCATATTTCCTGTTTATTGTAGGTTTCAAGTATGTGATTGCTTTGGCTTCTGTTATTGTTGTGTCTCGTGTGTTGAACAGTTTGCTAATGAGACCGACCTGAAAATTTCCGATGCTGCCCTCTCCATTGTGTTTATCTTGCAGATGTTGGTATAAGGCACTGGTGATGCTTTTATTTTCTATAGCTCTTTTGTGTTATTGATGTCTCGTTTTTAGCATCCTCGCTGTTTTGCCGATGTAAAATTCTCCGCAATGTACACATATGTACTGATACACTACAAAGCGGTCTCTACAAGTATATTTACTGTTTACTAAGTCCTTGAAAATACTACAGTCGCAAGATTTATTATTATTACTATTTTTTAAAAAAAGACGCTGAATTGCAGCCATACTCATTTGTCAAACTTATTGGTAAGCTATACTTCTTAATTAATTAATTATTACTCCTGGTATCAAAAGGAATGCCATTCGGGCATCGTTCTTAGAAAAGACTCGTTCTTACCTGCGCATGTAAAGTCTAACTGTGTTAGGAATAGCATTAATACTATAAGCAAACGGTCCAATGACCCCGAACTCAAAAAAGAGAACCTTTCCAAATTTGAAAATATCTTAGAAAATAATGGCTACAACAAAAAAAGATACGAATATAAGCATTTTAAGGAAGCAAAGTAAAGCACGTCAAGATGGGAATGTAAATTTCAAGCTACCGTATGTTACTGATCGCTGCAACCGTAAGGTTAATAAATTAATTAAGAAGTATAGCTTACCAATAAGTTTGACAAATGAGTATGGCTGTAATTCAGCGTCTTTTTTAAAAAATAGTAATAATAATAAATCTTGCGACTGTAGTATTTGTAAGGACTTAGTAAACAGTAAATATACTTGTAGAGACCGCTTTGTAGTGTATCAGTACAAGTAGTAGTGCATTCATACAGACATCACAATTCTTAATATCACTCACTCTTCATATATCTTCACACGGCTTGCTTGGCCCGTAACGCTATTGTAAGATCGACCAACGAAGGCGCTGGACGCCGAAGATCAGTCAGTTTACTTTTGGAATTTTTACTTTTGAATATTACTTCGACCTAAAACTACTCGGGGAGTTTTTGCTGCTATCGTTTCGGAAAAAAAATGATCTACAGAATTGCGAAGCAAAGGTCAAAACAGATGTGAGACATTGCAGAAGTGACGGCCATAAAAGATCGAAGTGGAGAGATAACCACGGATGGAATGAAAATCAAAGACAGATGGAAAGAATATTTTTACGAACTACTAAATGTAGAAATCTCAAGAGGAGAACTTGAAGAGTGGGAAGCAGTTGAAGGACCAATCCCAACGGTCACGAAGATGGAAATACAATAAGCATTGAAAAAATGAAAAATAAGCGACAGGGTGCACTGTTCTGTCGATATAGCTCATGAAACAACTCGGAGATCACTGTGTGGACATGATGCATGTCGTACTAAAGGTGTGGGAAGAGGAGAATTGGAAGATAAGCGAGATTGTCCCGATCTACAAACAGAAAGGATACCCTCTATAGTGTGGAAATTTTCGAGGATTAAAGCTGTCAGAACATTCGATGAAAGCAGTGGAGAAGATATTGGAAGGAAGATTGAGAAAATTGATTAATAGACTGGAAGCGTTCGGCCATACCTGGTGAATTAATATATGAAGTAAGGTAAAACCTGGGTCGGCGCTTAGCAGTAACCTTACTTCATATAAAATTGATTAAATTGTTGACATGAAGTGTGGTTTCCTAAAGGGAAGGAGCACTATGGACGCTGGTCTTCATTCTACAGCTACTGCAAGAAAAATATCTGGAGGTCAAAGACTTATTTATCACCTTCGTGAACTTGGAAAAGGCCTACGACCAAGGTCCAAGAGAGTTGGTGTACTGATGCCTTGCCTCAGGAGAAGGAGAAGCCCAGAGATTGGCAAAATTAGTGAAATCAACTTATCGGGTGACAACTAGTGTTGTAAGAACCAAGCATGGAAAAACTGATACTTTCAACATCAACGTAGGCTTGCATCAAGGATTAGGTCTGAGCCCTTTTCTATTCACAGTAGCACAGGAAACAATTAGAAGAGGACTGCCCTGGGAGCTGTTGCTCGCGGGCGACTTGGCAATTGTGACGAGTACTGTGGAAGGCAAATTGGAATGCAAGAGAAAGGCCTGAAAGTCAATACAAACAAGACTGAGGTCAGTGTTCGTAGTCCGGCCGGAATTCGGGCCAAGCCCGAAAATGGCCCGAATGCCCAAAAAAATGGACTCGGCCCGAAAATTCTGGTCGTCGCGGCCCGAAAATTCTAATCACGGCCCAAACATTGTTAACAGTTACATATTGACAGCTATCATTTCAATTCCCTTTATTCAATTCCTTCTCACGATGTTGCCTAACAGAAAATCTGATGACGTTTCACGTAGTAATTCTTAATTTCTTGAAGGAACAAGTTGTTTCTAAAATTTTCGTCACCGCTACGCTACCCTACCGGTACTGATTAATGTACATATCTTCCGAGTTTCTTAAGTGGCGGAAAATCGAAAAATGCCCATAATACAAATTTTTTATTCTTCACTGATTCCTTGTATGTTGTTACCATTGATACACGTGCATTTGACCACGTGCATGTATATACATACATTTCTCACTACATCTATAATTAATTGTGATTACAGCATTTTGATTTTAGAGTTCGGAAAGAATGCGGTTTGGTGGATTTTTGCTTAGCGCTATTCAATGGCTTTCAATGATAGAATCAGAGGAAATGTGTAGTTTTCGTCGGTATTTATTGAGTCTCGGCGATAGTGTTCATAACTGGATCTGGAATGATCTAATTCGTTTAGTAGGTCTTGATAGATCCATTTAGAATCGAGGAAAAATTCGATACAATAACAATGATATCTTTCCTTTGGATATAAGGGATTCTTCTTTATTTCTACCAGACTGTTTTGTTCTTTGTTGTCGAAGATGATGCACTTACATCCGAAAGATTCCATCATTTAAAGATTTCTCTTTACGTTTGATGGTTGTCAAATTGAAATGATTTGCAGAAAATAAAAGCGTCTTCCCAAATCAGGATAATTATTTTTTAAAAAAACCATGAAGTTTTTTTAAAAATTATTATTCTGATTTGGAAAGACGTTTTTATTTTCTGCAAAACATCTACTGAAGTATCGTCGAACGATCTGTCTTTCGAGCTGTGATTTACCTTAATAAAATATCAAATTGAAATGGTCTTAATAAAAGTATGATACCTGTAGAACTGTCCACGTAGAACTATTACGAGCAATAGTACCTGATTCCAAAATTCCTTGCAAAATGAAACTCCATGCTAAGAAGGCTACCTATCTGACACGAGCTTTGTTTCCTTTCGTACAAGGCGCTGTTTTAGAAGATCTTCGAAGATCATTGTTTTACTCGCTTCACATTGACGAAGCAAACAAGTTTGATAACTACCTTGGTGTCGTTATTCGATATTTATTGCCGGATTCCATGGAGGTGAAAGTTGTTTGTGCTGATTTACCAACATTAGACAGAACTGATGCGGAAAGCATTGTCAATGCCATTTTTGGAGGTTCTACATAATTATCAACTTGATCTTCAAAAATGTGTATCCGTTATGTCGGATAATTGTAATACTATGAGGGGGACGAAAAGCGGTGTTATCGTCCGCTTGAAAGAGTTCTTACCCAACATCATCGACGTAGGCGGTTGTTCATTACATCACTTACACAATGTGTCCAAGCATGCCTGCAAGTCCTCTCATTTGGGGGAGAAAATTGAAGAACTTGTTCGAAATATTTACTGTCAATTTAAGTATTCTACTACACAACGGGAGAAGTTGCTGTTAGTATCAAAGATGCTGGAAATAAAAAAGATGTTACCTCTTAGATTCGTAGAGACCCGCTGGCTCCAAATGCTACCAGTCGTCGAACGAGTGATCAGTCTTTTTGAAGCGTTGCGTAAGCATTTTACCGAATCAAAGACAACTGGTGCAGACTTCGACCGAATTGCGAACGAGCTTCAAGACCCAAAGACAGAATGCTCTTTAAAGTTTTTAGCGGAAGTTCTGAAGCCCCTCCAAAGTTTTGAAAAAATGTTTCAGAAGAATGACACGCAAATCCATAACTTATACCCTCAATTGAAGCACGTCATGAAGCAGTGGTTGCTTCGATTCATTCAGCCAGATAAAGTCCCGAAGAAAATGTGGGAAATCGACGTCATGAATGAGTCTATTTGGCTGCCGCCTTATCGGATAAGCATCGGTGAACCTGCCAGACGACTCTTTGTAACTCTCTCTGTTGAAGATCAAACAATTGTGCTGCGTTCAATGAAAGCATTTTTTCAAGCTGGAACATTCAAGTTGATTCAATATCTCCCTTTTGAAAACAGATTACTCCAAGCATGCCAAATACTCGATCCTTCAAACCAATCAAATGGAAAGTGCTTTAAATGGATAAAGCGTCTGCCAAACAACTACCAAATGTTATTGAAAGTTCTGATGTTGGCACTTTAGAAGTTGAAATCCGTATGCACCAAGAAAATTGCAAAAATCTCGCGACTACCACATTTGTTTTGGATTTCTGGGAATCAGTACGTCAACGTCAAAGCAGCCCTTTACTTTTGAAGATAGTGATGGCCGTTATGGTGCTTCCCCATGGTGATGCCAAGGTTGAGCGAATATTTTCAAACCTTAGTGATATAATCACCAAAAAAAGAAATCTCCTTGACCACAAGACAGTTAGAGCATTGACAGTTACTCAGTCGTAACTACGAGTGAAAAATTGGACTGCCGCAACATCGCCGCCATCTAAACATTTGAAGGATTTGTGTTTTCAAGCACACGCAACTTATTAAAAAAATTACAAGAAGAAAAGAATGCCCTCGCAGCAGAAGAAAAAAAGCAATTAGAAAAGAAATTATTTGAACAAGTTGCGACAGAGAAGAAAACCAACAAAAAATTCATAACATTGGAGGAGAATCTAAAGCAAAAAAAGAAAAAGATATTGAAGCCAAGGAAAAAGAGCGTGATGCACGCGTGAAACTTATGCGAGAGTTACAGTAGAAGGTACAGCATGATGAAGAGGAACTGAGTAACTTTAAGAGGCAGCAATGCAAGTTAAAAGAGCAACAAGAAAGGGTGTCAATGGAAGCTACAGAATCTGTGCTCAAAAGAAAAGCGCTGGAATTTTCATTTTGCGAGGTATGTTTAGAGAAAAAGTAGTTCCTTTACCGTTGTGAATCGATAATGAAATCTTTCCTAATCTTTCCCAAATAGAAATCATAAGCCAACTGGCTGATCTTTTTTTATATTTTGAAAATATCTGCAGCCTGTTTTGATATGCTATTTGGCTTAATTTTTATATAGGTTGGACACAGTGAATTATGATGCTTAAAGAAGAATGATTATAGGATACACGTAATGAAATCGTCCTCCATTGGTGGTTATCGGTCACATGTATTTCTCCCGAATATGATAAGACGTTGATAATTGAAGACTCTCTGGGTATTGTTTAACAGTTATTTGTTTTGAAGATTGTTTTTGGTAAAATATTGAAATAATTACTTTGTCCCTTTCTTCACTCACATGTACATACTCGTAAAATGAGAACCATTATGTACTGTAAAGTAATACATGTATGAACGCACATAACCGAAAGTCTATAGGCCTATGTACGCGTGCATTAAAGCATATCTAAAAGAAATGGCCATGGCCCGAAAAATTTTTGGTGGCCCGAAAATTCTGAGCTGACGGACTACGAACATGACTGAGGTGATGGTCAGCAGCAGGAATGATTCATTTGTGGATATCAAAGACAATCAAGGTGTGAGACTAAAGTAAGTAAAGAGTTTCAAGTACCTCGGTGTGACACTCAATGATAAAGGAGGATCCGAAGAAGCAGTCAAGGCTGGAGTGATGGTGGTATAGACAAAATGGAGAGAACTGACAGGAGTAATGTGCGTTGAGAGGATCCTAAGGAAAATAAAATAATGACAGTGTACAAGGAGATGATCATGCTGTCTCCACCTAATCGCTTTTGCTATTCTACGTCACTCTGAAACCTGCAGTGCTTCATGGTTTCCTCGTTTGTTTGCCAGTTCAAGCATTCGTAGAGGTCTTTGCTGTTCACTCTGCAATTAATAACAGCTTAAAAAGGTCATGCTAAGACGCCAAAACTAATTCAAAGAGGTGTACACTATTTTCTCTGATTTCTACTTTTAATTGAAGATGCCATTTTATCCTAGCTGTGATAAAAAATTGCATCAGCTCTCCTTTTTGGTAAAAAAACATATGCTAAACCCTGCATGACGTATAAGTATTTTAGTTGATTTTAGATTGAATTTCAATCTATAAAACAGAATGTGTGTTCTGTCTTGTAAAATGCGGTTGGTTTACTAAAATCCACCTATTAAGAGATATTTGAAATTAGTAAACATATGGGTGATGTTGTAGAAGTAGAGTCAGTGCAGACTGAATGTCATCGGCTACAAGAGAGTTGTCACCTGCAAATGTATGAATTCGATGAACTAGAATAAAACGCACAGTTTATCAATTAGATGTAATAGTGAATTTCATTCTCGGTTAATACCACATGTGTAAGAGAAATCGACAAAATCCATACTATTCAATGAACTTGCCATGAGCCGGATATGAGTCAGTAGCCACAGTCAAGACTGACATATTTGGTAGCCGCAGCTCTATATAATCTTTTTATCATTACTTCTGGTGTATCATGTCATTCTACTTATCTTGTTTGTGAATGATCATGAGTAAGCATAGTACGACACGTATGTGCAATTTATGCCGTATTTTTGATTATTAGTTACAGCTTATAAAAGTCCAAATTATTCGACCAAACCTAAAAAGCCTAAAATTTTAGATATTTTTCTGTGCGAGGCCTGTGAACTCCAGAATTATCCCCCTCCCCCAGTTTGTTGATAATAATACAATTTCTTAAATTTTGTGGGTCTGCGCTCCCTTTCAATATTTATTTCCTATTAATACTATTCAGCCATTTGATACGTACGACAGACTTTTCAGATAATTTTTGCCCTACTGACAAGAAATTTGCATACTGTTATTTCGTCATGTTGAAAACCAAAGTACCGTGTGTCCGTAAAGTCTGAAAAAATTTAAAATTCAAATATTTTCAAAAGTGAAAGAAGTGGAGCAAAACATTTACTCACATGGTTTAAGTCATTAAGACAATATTATGAAAATATCATTAGATAATGTCTATCTTGCTTTATAAATTATAGAGATCATTTAAAAAGCAAACTATGTAATCCAATTTGAAAGATTTTATTCAAAACTACCACCACAAACTTCTCTCAAAAAATTCACTCTCTAATACGGATATTGGACACTCCAGCTGACAATTCTTGCGGCGTAACACCTTCACACCCTTCTATTAATTCTTTTCTTCAAATCCTCCTTCGATTGAACAGGTGAGTGAACATAATTCATAAACCAAGCCAAACATGTCTCAGTGAACTGTCTAAGCCAATGATTTTGGTCTTTCAAAAACTTCTTTGCTTGATTGCAACGTCATGTGACGTCATACGTTACTGCTAAACTTCCCTATTTATCTAGCTGTTAGCGTTTATCAGTCATGGTGTTTTCTTTTTGCTTTTGAAGCTTTCGTCAGACTGGTATTATCCTATAGAATTCAGCACGAAATTAGAGTTGCTAGAATGTTACATTTTGTGTGACAAGAGTTCTACAGCTGATCTTCGCGAATTCAAGCGCAGGCACAATATGATGCGAGACCCATTTTCTGCTGCGACTGTACACAAATTAATGACAAAATTTTATGAAACGGGCAGTTTGCATGATAAGTCACGTTCCGGTCGTCCAAGACTAAGTGAAGAGGATGTGGCCTCTGTGCAAGATGCCATCGCTTCTTCCATTCACAAACTTCCATTCGTCGTGTGTCAATGGAGACTGATATGAAGAAGACTTCAGTTCATCAAATAGTCCGATCTTGTTTGCAGTTATGGCCCTACAAAATCTCATTGCATTAGCAATTGCTGGAATCTGATAAATCAGCACGACTTGAGTTTTCTGATTGGTTGGAAGCAAATGAGGATCAACTTCCAAACATCTTGTGGAACTTTTCTGTCAATGGAGCCATCCATCGACATAACTGCCGCATATGGTCAGACTTGAATCCTCACGGTTCGAGATCACAACCTCTTCATTCTCCATATATTACTGTGTGGATGGGGTTTCACTAGCCAGTTTGGACTGACGCCGTACTTTTTTCATGGAACAGTGAATGCCGATAATAACCTCAAAATGCTTAAGGATCACGTAATCCCTCAACTGAAACAACGACGTGCATTTAGTCGAACAATTTTCATGCAAGATGGAGCTCCTCCACATTTTGCTACGAAAGTTCGACAATTTACGATGCAACAATTTGGACATCGACTAATCAGCCGAGGCTGTGATGTACCGTGTTCTGCACGTAGTCCAGACCTCCGTCCTCTTGATTACTGGTTTTGGGCTTCGCTCAAGAGTAAAGTTTTCACGTTTCACTTACCTGTTCAATCGAAGGAGGATTTGAAGAAAAGAATTAATAGAAGGGTGTGAAGGTGTTACGCCGCAAGAATTGTCAGCTGGAGTGTCCAATATCCGTATTAGATAGTGAATTTTTTGAGAGAAGTTGGTGGTGGTAGTTTTGAATAAAATCTTTCAAATTGGATTACATAGTTTGCTTTTTAAAATGATCTCTATAATTTATAAAGCAAGATAGACATTATCTAATGATATTTTCATAATATTGTCTTAATGACTTAAACCATGTGAGTAAATGTTTTGCTCCACTTCTTTCACTTTTGAAAATATTTGAATTTTAAATTTTTTCAGACTTTACTGACACACGGTAACTATAGGAAGCTTTGAGTGCTGCCACTATAAATATAGCTGGCTGAAATCGTGAAATTTGAGTGGTATTTAGGTAAACACTGCACTAATCGCGTTAAGTGAACTATTTAGTCCGGGAGCTAGCGTGAAGTTGTGCAAGGAACGAGGTAGTACATAAAACTTTTACATAGCATAGTACACCTCTAACCTACTGCAAAACTTAGCGTCTGCCGGATCAGATCATTTGCTTTTCAGAAATAGAGAGGATCAAAGTTCATTACTTGTCTTAATTTTAAAGATGAAATTATATTCTTCAAAGCAAATCTGCAACTATGTATGGATTCGCAATACCTACTCCTAAACTCCTGGCAGATATAGGCCTATATGAGGTGATTGAGCTTTGTTGGTTTCGGAAATGCCAAAAAATGCAATTTGTATGCCTAAATTACAGAGGTAGATGATCATATTTCAACCTTGTTTATGGGGCTACGTCGATGGTCATTGACTGATTGATTGGACGTGGCCCCTGCAGACTCCTCCCGTTTTCAGTTCATAGCTTTTTTGTCTTTGTTAAGTTGACCATGTCAACGAACGTCTTTCGTAGGCAGTAAGTTGGTGTATATTTGAAGAAACTAGGCCTAATGATGCTTTTTTAATCTTAAAGGACATAGAAGGATTCTTAACTGCTCTTGATAAGTTGTCATTCCTGTTCATGTTCAATAAGGGTATATTCTAATTTTCAGATGTCGATCCCAGCCGGTAACATAGAAAAAGGAAAGAAGCTTTTCGTGCAGCGTTGTGCTCAGTGCCATGTGGTTGAAAAAAGTGGCGGGCACAAAACTGGACCCAACTTGCATGGCCTTTTTGGTCGCAAAACCGGACAAGCCCCTGGTTTCTCCTATACCGCAGCAAATAAGGAGAAAGGTAAGATAATATTCTAATTTATCGAAACTATTCATATATCTGACCATCGTGAGCGGTAAGAATTATTTAAGCTAGCAGTTTTCAAGATCGTACTTAATCGATAGCAGTACCTTCGAATATTTGATTTTCTTTTTTATTGAAGCTTAATATATTAACTAATAGATTAATAAATCGTATGGAAAGGATAGTCAAGTCATCATAATGCAACTATTTCTTAATGTATTTTCGAAAAGATAAAACACAAATCATATTTCATTTGACCAAAATACATAGACTAGTTATGCTTTTGTTGAGCTGTGTAGAAGTTTCTGATTGAGGATAATCTAACTTCAACAAAGGACAGTCTGTGCTTCGATGCGGCAGTAGATGAAATTACGAATTATTTGCTTCTCGTGCATTGAAGGATTCTAATGCATTTTTAACAAACTTCAAAAGCGAGGCTGATGAAAAAATCATCGGCCCTTGGCTAGGAAAAGTGCGGAAGCCACATTCGTGTGTGTTGAAGAATTGATGATAAGGCATTAATTAAAGCCTTCATAAATAAGATACAAAGCATTAGTTCATTAAACAATTTCACACGGGATGTATTGACATCAACAGTTGATGGTGCTGGCATTACTGTCTTGACATTAACAGTGCTCCATTACCCTGGCTTATCTGTTTCAGTTCGACACCATTCAATTCCAACCAAGTCTGTATAAATTACACGTATGTAGGGGTTTGATGGTGAGCGTGTCATAGTAAAAGAAACAAACATCTGATTAGGTCCAAAAAGTAGCAACGATGGTAATCGCTAAGATAAATTCACGCGTAAATTAACTCAGAAGCTTTCCATTTTACATAAGGAGTAATGCTAATGATTTTCTCTTTTCCGGAGCCTTATAAAAGTTTCAATATATGTGAAGTTGGCCTTTAAGCTTCAATTATACTTACCGATTATCTTTTTAATTTTTTCAGGAATTACGTGGGGTGAAGATACATTATTCGTCTACCTCGAGAACCCCAAGAAATACATCCCTGGCACTAAAATGGTGTTTGCCGGTCTGAAAAAGGAGAAAGATCGCGCCGATCTGATTGCTTACTTGAAGGATTCTACGAAGTGATTTCATTTGCCAAAACTACAAATGTCCCCATCTGAATTTCAGGACACAAATATGAAAACAGCTGCTACATCAGTCAGCAAAATATGAGCCTTGTGATCTTCTAAGTAGAAATTTGCTTGTGCTCCCTTAGGTATTAATTTTGAAGTTTTCTAGGGATGTTTATGACGGCATCCAAGTAAAACATTGCTCCATTTTACACTCCGGCGTTTCTTCTTTCGTGTATTGTTCATCGTGCAGCATTTCTCATTCAAGTATTTCTTGGTCGTCCTTTGTGAGTGTATTGAAAGAAATAAATACTGAGATGATTTTGATGCGTTTTCTTGTCCATGTTGATTATTTTATGATACTCAAAATTACCACTTTGTAGGCCTTTTAAGTGCAAGCGCGATTGTGCTCTTAAAACACTAGAAGCACCAATGTGTCAAATTTGACACAAATGAGGTTTTGACGTCATCTTAAGGTAACTTAAAACTTGAATTAATTCTTCATGCTTCCTGACTTTTTACAACTTAGTCACATTTAGCGGAAAACTTTATAAAACATTGACTTACTATTCATTAACATGCTCAAATTTCATTTATTACTAGAAGCACCGACTGTGTCAATTTTGACACAACTTATCGCCATATCTTGAACTATGATACTAGGTCCATCAAAGTAAAAAGTCAACAACCACGAGTGCAGGCGAGGTTGTATTCAACATTCACAGTGTCTCTCTACCGCTATTGGCTGATCAAGCTACTGAGTCAGTTTCCCTCAATCAGCATCTCATCAGTTCGACACTTCACGATGGATAGACCACGACGACCTGCTGCTGTTGTTGCTTCGCAAATGCTCAACACCATTAATTTTGAAGATTCTGGAGATGATATGGAATCTGACTTCGACGATGCTCCGAATTACTTACCCTCCGTCGAACTAATTAATTCGTCTGATTGAGTCGGCGAACGAAGAATCAACTGAAGTATTATTGAAGAAATGTCAACAAAATGCGCAATCTACAAACAGCGGACAGCGGCAACTCCCTCGCCTTTCACGGGTAAGGATGGAACTAAGTGGGAGAGAGTTGATGGCGGCGACTGCCTGTGAGGAGGACGGTTACAAACGCAAAATGTACTTCGTCACCTCACCCGGACCGATACCCTTTGTTCGCTCTCGTGGTCACCAACATTTTTTTTTCTTTTATCTTCGTGGGTATGAGTATAATCCATAGACAATAGAATCATCGATCGGGAATTCTAACTTACTCAAACAGTCGTGAAGACTGTACAACGCAAATCCACTAAAGAAGATCTCCTGAATTTCATTGCTCGTAACAGTACTTACGAGGTGTTGTACAACAAAAAATCTACCAATAAGGTTTCTTTGGAACAAAAAACTATGGTTATTGAAAAGTTTCAAAGAACGATTGGTCCCGTCAGGATAAATTTGAATATATCTCAAAAATTGCTTCGATGTTCGATAACAAAAAACTCTAGGAGCTCAAGGTTTTGAATACCGACAAATTTGCCAGCAGTTCGGGAGGATTTTTGATATGTTTCATGAATAATTGTCATCACAAAATTTCCACCCCCGACTATTCTTTGACCAGTAGATGAGGAGCTGATGCCACTAAAAACACGATGTCGTTGTTCATTACTTTCATGAGCAATAAACCAGATAAATAACGAGCATCAAATTTTGGGACCACTGGTCGAAGTCAAAAGCAAATATTTGGTGGAGCTGTATTACCTTATTTGGGGAAGGATGCGTCCTCGCATGATATGTGCAGCGTCCCCCCCGCTCGCGCCTTATCACAAAGAGTTTGTTCACGAATACTCGTGGATCACTTGGGAAGCGGATAACAACGTTACTGGAGATAATTTTTTTTCTTCAGTCGCCATTGGTGTAGAACAGTATCTTTCAGGAGAAAATCAATCTCTTACGGTCGGGAAAACCATTCGTGAGAACAGAAGGGAGCTGTGCCCTGATATGAAAATTGACCAACCTCTTTATCATTCAAGATTTTATCAAAATGAACAGAACCAAACAACACTTTCTGTTCGCCCCCCCCCCCCCTCTACCAAATGTTATCATAAAACCGAGAACATAACGCGCGCAGCGCGATAGCTTATCTTTCTTTCGCAGCTAGTGCATAGCGCGTCACCAAGACGCCGAAATCGACCGACAACCAATGATAAATTGAAAACCCATCAGATAATTTGTGCCTATTCGTACAACTATTTCCTACCGAACAGTAGAGTAGACGTTTGCGGTCGATCAAATGATCCGACTATATTCGACTTCGCAGTGACGTCAAGGCCGGATGGACGTTTGCGGTCTGGTGTAATATTCTTGACAAAGCCTTGTGCATCAATGCATGGGTTGTCCTAATAAAAGCAGGAATTTCAGGAGAGTCAAGGTAGCCGAACGAAATTTTCATATTTACTCTGTTAGAAGAAATCTTTGAAATTTCCACTGCCAATCGCTACGTCTATTCTATTTTCACAAACCACAACAACGATTACTCCCCATTCTTATGAAGTCCTTCCGTTTGTTCCTAGAAGAAGCGAGCTCATTGGTGGGAGCCAGGATGTAATAATTTAGGAAACATTCATTGCTCAAAGTGCTCTGTGAAAAGTGAAATGCGGAAAAAGTTTTGCAATCAGTGCGAGAAATATACAATCGCTGTGTGGCCTTCTGTTAGCAACGAACAATCTAGCTAATAGCTGCTTCCATTTGTGCATTTTTACTAATAAAATATCGAACTCAATCCCAGAAGAATTTTTTGGTGAGTTGCATAACCTGCAATTATACCAGTATTGGCCTACAAAGAAATATAAAAAATCCCCTTCCATATTCAATGTCAGATACTGAACGGTTCATTCTCGTATTAGCATATATAATACGTATTATGACCTTTTAATGTAAATGCGTTTGAAAATTCTCACTATATGTTTTATAAAAATTGCGCTCGCAATTTACATAATTTTAGACACGCTCGGCGCGCGCTTGCTATAATTCATATAATAGTTTAAATATAGGCATAATAAGCTTCATGAGTGCTCATAAAAGAAAGAAGTTATTTGTCATAATTGAAAGCTCCATTCTATGTTAACAAATTTTCATAGTGAATAACAAATATCAAAATAACTATTTTTAGTATATGTGTCAAATTTGACACACTTGGTGCTTAAAGGAATATCTAATAATGGTGCTTCTAGTGTTAACCGTGCATAGCTCTCATTATTTATATCTGTTTAAATTTGCACTCTAAAGGCTACACATTCGCACATAAAACTTTAACATATTCAAAACGATTAAACCTAATAGTGTGGCACTCTGTGTTAGTATATGGCCCTTTTATATATCGCAGTTCAAGGGAATGGGATATTCATCGAGCCTGGATGAAGTACTTCCGAAGATAAGACACTTTTTATAAACCGGCATAGACGCTTTAATTCCAATCGACTTAAGACAGGCTCTCTCGATCTGACGAAATCATTTGCTTCAAGCAACAATATCAATTAATCTATATTGACAAGCTATCGTCTCATCAATTTCACAGATATCCCTGAAAATTGCAAAATATTTTTTGTAAAACATTAAACATGAGACTCATTAAGCTTACTAAAAATAATTAAGACTACTTTGCCGATGAAGTTGAGCAAACGTAAAGCACGCGAATTTAAGAAAATTCAGCAATAGCTTCGTCTATGTTCAGCTATACCCCGGTGGTAAAAATTTCATCGGGCCGACGCATGAAATCTCGTTTCGGCATCGTGGCGTCGATTTCCCATAAAATCGATGCCTTGCCGATGCCCGAGAATTCGTCTCGGCATTGCACCTGATATTCCGCTCTATTTCCGATATCGGATTTTGGCCGAATAATTGCTGCATATGCGGTATTCCACCGTTTTGTCGCTCTATATACGATATCGGATTTAGGCCGATTAATCGCTGCATATACGCTCCTACGGTATCCCCACCGTTTTTCTCGCTCTATATACGATATCGGATTGCTAGGCCGATTAAATCGCTTCATATAACGCTCCTATCGGTATCCCACCGTTTTGTCGCTCTATATACGATATCGGATTTTGTCCGATTAATCGCTGTATATAAGCGATCCCTACGGTATCCTACCGTTTTGTTCGCTCTACTATTACGATATCGGATTTTGGTCCCGATTAATCGCTGTATATACGTCCCTAACGGTATCCCACCCGTCTTTGTCGCTCTATATACGATATCGGATTTTTGTCTCCGATTAAATTCCGCATGTATATACGTCTTGTCGCTCTATATGCGCTATTAGACTTATGGCGACAAACCGGTTAATGTGCAATCTTGAAACACGACCTAACATTATAGTGCTACCTACAACACGCTTTTCCTAGTCCGGGGCTAGGCCAATGAAACAACAATTGAAAACGAAGACACCATTTCATTCAATAACATCTCATCAAAAAATAAAATATAAAATCTCTTTACATAACATAACTACACAATCTATATCAACAATCATCTCGATTTCCATGCTAAAACTAAAATGTTCGGATAAAAAGTCCAATATTGATTTTACGGCCTAAAATTTTCTCGATTCCAGATCACCTCCAGGAGCATCCCCTCCTTCCAATAGCCAGCTTTCTGTGCGAATCCTGGCTCACTGGAGGTTGCAGGCTATTGCTTCCACACCTCAATATGCCTTTGGCGAGGATGAGCTTGTTCGACCCAGACTGACGCCTTCTTTCTCCCTCCATCGCGGTCACATGCAGTCCTTCAACACATTTTCTTTATCACCTCTTACAAATTGTCTTCTCACTCCCAATTTTGCCCGCTCTTCTTCTTAGGCAATCTTGAAAATAGAGATACCGAGCTCGCGCTCTAATTAGTAGTGCATCGATGGTAATAGAGTAGCGAATGTTTGTTTTCAATGGAAACCCAGGAAAATACATTTTAGATACGCCATAGCGCGCTCAGAGGGTCGAATCAAAAAAGTGTCCTGTATAACAGTGAAACCTTCTGTATGAAAGATTTCAGTTTTTTTGCGTGAGATTATGTTTCCTGCGAAGTCCGTTTAAAAATATTTTGAGGGTTGTTTTAAAACGCTAAATATTTTGCAAATTTATATACTTATACGCGACATGAAGTCACTTCAACAGGTAGTTATGAAACAAGTTAAGTTGGATTATCAAAGTAATGGATATTTGCTAACAAGCATCATAATTAAGCGGAAATTAAGCTGAATGATAAGGAAATTTCATAAGCTGCATTGTAATGCAAGTTCCTGGAAGTCTTCAAGGAAAAGTTAAGATCTTATTGAACAGCTTCTGGTGAGATGGTCATGTTTTTAATTCAATATTCTGCGGCATGATTTTATGATTCACAAAGGCGTCAATTTCTTGAATAGCTGAATAACAATGTGGACCCATCTTTTTAAAGTTAATTGTGATCAGCTTCCATGATTATGATGCTTTGATGTTCAGTGGCAGTTTGTGATATGATCACGCTTAAGACGATCTAATCTAATTATAGCAAAGCTGAGATTTTAGCAATAGGCAACCCCATCGAATTGTGGACAATACAATGTATTAATGTGCTATCATGATCAGGTAGTGTGGACTCAATCAAATTAAGGGGGTGGTACGCGCGCGGATGTGTTCGGCACGCGTGTAAGTAGTGTGTTTAAGTTATGTTTGCACTTGCGCTGTATCTCATGAGGTGTGGTAATGGGGTCTCGTCTCATGGTTCATTCAATGAAAACCTTGCTGGCTCGAATGAAGTCATTCGACAGGCTGGCTGGCTGGGGTTACCCACCCCCGTCCCGCGGAAAGGGGCGTCTTCGATAGACTTACCGCCGTCTTTGTATAGAACAATGCTGCATGCGGAAAAGTTACATGTACCCAGTTATTATGACAGTAGATGAAAATAACTTTGGCGGTGTATTTTGCATAAATGTTTGTTCGTCGCGGTGATGTGAACTTCTAAACAAATAGATGGACATTAACCATATATATTTATACATATACTTCAGTTCTTCAGTTGACCAGTCTGATCGGGGCGAATTCTTATGTTTTCAGATGTCATGTAGTAAGCTCGCGTTTTTATCTTTATGGTCCGACTCATTTGGCATTAAAAATTTGCCAGTACTTAAACGGCCGATGAGAGGCCGATGTATGCACATAGAGTTAAGAATGACACGAATGCATGAACAAAAACAACCCCCCAATATTCAATATAGATCATGAGTGAACAGGACTCTAAAACGATTTTCACTTTGTGAATTAGGCAACTGATTGTTCGTGTTGTACATTTATCGGAGGATTCAATGCAATTTTTGAAAACAAAAGCCCGGTCCATACTGTCGAAAGAAAGGCGGTACCAGTTCCACTGCACGGCCAATTGATGTGGGTAGTCGCTCTTTTACTGAGGGGTTTAGGGGAGCCCGTGTAGCTGTATCTACGGTTCCCCTCTGTGGCCTTACTGAACTTGTACCCATTGTTACGAGCAAAGGTGGTTCTCATTTGGGTTTCTTCAAGCTTTTTGCGACAGTGAACTGTGAGGCCTATAAGTGGTCTTTTTTTTTGCGTATTATTTGTTGCAGCTTTGTTGCTATTATTTACGTTTTTTCTGATGCCTTATCCAAAGTTTCTTGTATCACTTTGTCTGTACAGTATAATTTTCGTTATTTGATTGATATTCTATGAGAAAATTATGAAAAATGAGAAAGACACACCAAGAAACCGTAGTCAAGCCGATCAAGCTCTAACAAAACCCCTCACAGGATCAGTCTTCAGCAAACGTAAGAGGACTGAGGTCAATTACGACGACATCAACATCTTCCTCTGCAAGGTAAGTCACCCAGATCTTCTAGCCCTGTCGGAAACCAGGTTAGATCCCAGTGTGTCATCAAGGTGACGTTATCCTGATGGATACATATTTCACCGGTTGGATAAAGCACCGATGTTCATGGTCTTGGAGTCCTCTTATGCCCAGACAAGCCTTTCCCTTTGAGAAAGGCTTCGCGCTCAGAGGATCCAAGGCATGAGTAATTCTTGCCTTCATTGCGCCGCTGCAGAAGACCACACTTCTTTCTAATTTTTGCCTATACCAGCTCTCCATCAACTAATGCGGATATTTTCAATGTTCTTTCTGACAAGAATCGATTTTTTTTTTTTCTCTTTCTACCAGAGTATCCAGCGCTGAAGTTGCCGTTTTTTGGTGAACTTCAAACGTGCACAATGTTGACTGGAATTGTGCACGTCACGCACCACGATACTCGATCTCTCGCCCGGTCAGGCAGCCCAGGATTTCTCGCTGTCTCTTCACAACCTTGTGTCCAAATTGTCACTTGTCCTACCCAGACGTGCCTGACCGTAGCTGGGGGGTACTGGATATCTCCTTGACCTGTTTCTCACCTCAAATCCAACTATGTTTTTCAACACAAGGTTACTTCTCCCCCTCGGCACGTTCTGATCACTGTGTTATCACAGTTTTCTTCTGGCAAACAAATTTGCTCCACCAACCGTCTGCCACCCTTCCATAGAACAGGTTTATCAATTCTCCCAAAGCAGGACTGGTGTGGCTTTCCGCACTTTTCTTAGTCAAGTTCAAGCTGAGGAGAAAATTTGATTCCTGAGCTGAGAACGTCTCACATAATCGGCGCACAGAAAACTGACAGAGTGGCTTCAGATAGGGATGTTGGCCTACATTCCTAGAAACCCGTTACTTTCCAAATGAAGCCCCACTCACAACCTTGGTTTACACCCATGAATGTGCAGGCAGTAATGCCAAACACTTGCCAGCGTGACCACTTTTTCCATAAGTATAAAGCGTGACCCGTAGCGCTGGCAATCTTGAATTGTACAAAACCCGCACGTAGATATTGCAAGGAAACCATACATCAGGCCCAAAAGCGTTTACGCTTTGTATGTACGGAAATCCATTGCTACCCAAAAAGCTTGGCTCTAAGGACTCTGGAGGATTTACAACAGTGGTCACCAATAGGAACAAAATCCTCCATCACCAGACACTCCGTCCATGCCGAAGTTCAGTACTTCCTATGGCGACCAGAACCTCAGCAAGTACAAAGCCGAGCTTCTTTGCCAAAAGAGTTTGCGAAGGAATTTCCGTCATTAGACGATGGAGGTTAGCATTCCACCTCCAATTCCCACGCGCACTGATGAGACAGTTAGGTCATCCTTCAGTCAAGTCCGCGAAAACGTCAAAAAAGATCATCGGCCGGTCCTCGATAGCTCTAAGTCTAGTGGGACCAGATGGCATCCCGGTTTCGGTTTTCTTCAAAGCATCTCTCACACCTGAGCTTTCTCCACTTTTTATCAAACTGTTCAGTACATGTGTATCCACCGTGTGAGTTTCCCTCTTGTTGGGAAAGTCAGCTTCCGTGCGTTCCAGTTCCAAGAGAAAGGTTCGTGACTCATCTCTTCCATCTAGTTACCGTTCCCTAATCATCCTGCTTCCAATTGCTGGCAAGATTTTTGAAGCAGTGAATAAACCAAACATATTGTTAACGTTCCTTGAAACATCTAGAACCTTCTATCACGAAAGAACAATATAGGGCTTCAGGCACTCTCGCTTCAACTGCAGATCTGTCGGTTGTGTCATGTTATAGTCACTGAGGGCCATGTGATCACCCCCCCCCCCGCTCCCGCCCTCCCTGTCCTATATGACCCACAAGGTGTAGACGTAACTACTTACCCGCTCGAAATCACCCCCCCCCCCCCCACACCCGCCCCTCCCATATATTTGGCCCTCGCATCACCTGTGATCATATAGATCACTCCCCTTGGAGATATTTTTCCAAGGCATTCGATAAAGTCATGCGCGCATCAGGGCACTGTTGGCTTATGAAGCTCAAGTCATATGGAGATTTTGTGGGATATGTGTGCCCCTCGCCTTCCCCCCCCGCCCCCCCCTCCCCTAATCCCACACTCCCACTATCAACTTCTTGCTTCTTTTCTGATAGTGATCGGCAGATATCTGTCCACCCCCCCCCCCCGCCTGCAGCCACGTCTTAGATGGCCAAAAGTCTTCCACCAAGTTTGTTCAATGCAGGAGTTCCTCAAGGGTCAATTTTGGGACCCACTTCTTTTTTCTGCTGTACATCAACGACCTCCTCCCCAGACTGCCTAGTGAGTAATTTGGTGATGTATGCAGATGGACACAACACTCTTCAATTCCAAATGAGCCGAACTCCGCTAAGAACACTCAGCAAACGTCAGCAGCTATGCGACGGTTCTTAATGAAGGACTTACGCAGCCCCCGGTCTCAGAATGGGGCGTCTCAATTGGACTTGTTTCCTTCAATCCTTCAAAAAAAACTCCAGAGTATTCTGCACTCACGACCTTAAAGGAGATGATGATCATTAGCATTAAGATGTCAGATAATAGGATCAGAGACACAAGATAGTCCATTCTCCTTCCTTGGATTGGCGGTTACGAAGGGACTTGTCATGGAAACCGTACATCCAATCCATTAGCAAGCTAGAGCAGCTCAACTGCATTGGGTAGTTCTCTAATCGTTGCCAGCAGCTATCTTCCACCACAGACTGGTCTGCTATCTTTACAAGTCCCCTATTTGTCCTCTGATGGAGTAATTGTTGTCATCTGTGTGGCAGGCGCCCCACAAAACGCATCTTAACCTCTGCTCCTTGAACGGGTTGAGAAACGTGTCAAGAATCTCATGGGTCACCCGCACCCCCCCGACAAAACTTGCTAAGCAAGTTGCAGCCCGCTCTCCCGTTCAGACGGGATGTTTGCTTCACTCATGTCTCTTCTACGAGGTACTATTTCGGTAGAAGCAGCTCTGCAGTAAATGAAGTGCGTACCCAAACCCTAAGATCTTCTCCAGAAAGCACACGCAGAAGCTAATGCACTCACATGCTATCATGTGAGGCTTAGAACGCCGCACGTACTGTGAGTCGCGTCGAAAAGCTTTTTTGTTCGCACGGCACAGCTTTGGAATCAGCTTCCCCAGACCACTTTCCCTGACCAATACAATCTTGATACTTTCAAGAGGGCGTGCGAAACATGTTTCTGATTGGGGATCAGTTTAATCAGATTAGAAGATCTGTTGTTTTTTTTCTATTTTTATTTATTTAAAATAACACAATTTTTACTTTTCATTGAGTAATCCCCTAGCTTCGTTCATGGCTCATAGCTGATGGCTAGGGGTGAAAATTTCAGTACAAAAAAAAAAAAAA
>CAJQUW010004197.1:0-105573 GCA_907163375.1 Prostheceraeus crozeri | reverse complement strand
CACTTCAGACCAAAAAGGTGTACATTGGTCAGCAGGCGTTAAAAATCATCAGCAGAACTATTATTTTGACCGCCCGCAGGCTGAGAACTATTGGTTCGATTCATACGGTTTGCCCCCTACAAATGAAGTAACAGAATTACTTGGAACGGGAACATACAATACGTTTCAAATTCAAACACCAGGCACTACCTATTGTGGCCAATTATGTATATACGTTTTTGTACAAATTACAAAAAGGAGTACCATTTCTAGATATAATGTTAGAATTGAACGAACCGTAGGTTCTATGGCTACGCCTAACAAGGGAATTTCATTCCCGAAACGTTAGTTCCAATAATAATAATAATGATAATTAAAAATCAGTTCGTTGTAATTCATTTTGATAAAAACGGCCTCTGATATCCTCATTATCTAAATCTTTAATTTCATAAGTAATCGGATAACTTTGATTTATTTTGCAAACTTCAAATATTTCTTTAGTCCAATAACCAACAAAGCCTTTTTCAAATTTATTCTTATATTTAAATATTCTAACTCTATCTCCAATTTTTAATTTCGGCTTAAGTTTCTGCAAATTCGGATTACTCTCATTCAAATTATTATTCTCGAATATTTTCTTTCGTACTAGATCAGGGTCGTCAGAAGCATTCTTTGGAGTTTCTTCAATACCAGAATGAACTATATTATTGTACTCTTCTACAATTCCTGGTAATATCTTCAACCATTTCTGATTTCTTTGCTCAGTAAATTTCTTGAATAATTTATTTTTTAACGTCCGATTGAATCTTTCTATCACTACAGCTTTTCCTGCATTTTCAGTTGAATAAACTGAGCCTTGGCGATGACTTTCGTCTGTTTCAAATAGTGGCTGAACGTTTCTATTATAAAATTCCGATCCTTTATCAACAAACAATTTTTTTGGCTTTCTATTACTTTCTTTAAAGATTTCTTCAAACGCATATTTAACTGATAGACCACTTTTATTTTTTAAAGGTTTTACCAAAGCGTATCGTGTATATAAATCTATAACGGTCAATGCGTATTTATAATCTTTTTCATTCGGCATATGAATAAGATCAGCACTCCAAATATCATCTTTATTAAATACTTTTACTTTCAATAGATATTTCGGCTTTCTATATTCCTTGTGAATTTCGGACGCGTAGGTTCGAGCGTTGCTCTCAGAGTTATTAGTTCGAGCGTTGCTCTCAGAGTTATTAGTTCGAGCGTTGCTCTCAGACAGCTCAGCTGTCGTTTCATTTAAACCCTGGCCGAATAACATTTTAGCTTGTAAAGCTTTCTTAACAAACATTCTTTCAATTTTTTCTCTAAATGTAGGATTCTGAATACTATCTAATACTTGAATCATCTTCTTATCAGCTGCATGTCGAGAACTTAGATCATGATTTCGATAAGCTAAATCATGCCTGTAAGCTGCGGCATCTACTCTATTTATCGGTTCTTCACCTGGTTTCGGATTATTATTCTCATCTAGTCTTATATCTAATCGAGTTCCTGGACCGGTATATGAATGACCAGGAAGATGTTTTTCTTTCGAATATTTACTCCAAATAAATCCAGGAAAGTTTTCTAATGTTTTTTGTATGTCACCACCGTAGGTAGTAGCCAAACTTTGTTTGTCGTCGTTACCTTCATAAATTTTACAATTTGAGTTTTTATTTTTGTTTAATAGATAATTCAATAAATCTAAATTAGAAATTTTTAATTTAATTAAATTTTCGGAATTTTTAGAATTCATTTTAAAAGATAAAACAAATTTAAAAGATAAAATAAAATGAATGTTTTACCGAAAAGAACCAAAGGTTCTGAGGTTATTACCTTATCATACTAGGACTTAGATATATTCCAGAACCATCTTTAGTTTCTTTAATTTCAATTAAATCATCAACATTGTGGAGAATATTTTTAAGAACTCGTTTTCCTTCATCAACTAATTTTAATTTACTAATAAAATTATCTACTATTCCGTCACCCCTAGCAACTTTCTCTAACTCTCTGTTATGACGTTTTTGTTCTTCTAATGCTGCCTTCTCTGATTTATTTTTATTTACTGCTTGGACAATACCAGCTGTCCCACCTGCAACACTTCCTGCAGCTGCTATGCCACCTATTATTAGTGGAATTAATGGGAGAATCCCGCCATTCTTTTCTTCTTGTAATTGAATATTCTCTATCATTGGTTTACTTATGTAATACTTTTTTTTATTAATCGTAATAGTTTTAGGGGTATTTTTGTCAACAATATTACGTAATTTTAATTCAACAGTTTTATTATTAATATTACTTTTCGCTTGCGACATTTTTAATAAAAAAATTTTAAGTTATCAAAAATTTAAATCTATTCTAGTTATTAAAAATTTTAAGTTACCAAAAAATTTTAATCTATTCTAGTTATGAAAAATTTTAAGATAAGAATTTTTAATCTATTCTAGTTATGAAAAAATTTTAATTAACTTATCCTTACCATCTTTCCATTAAGAATTTCAATAGAATATTTTACATCTTCTAGCAATAAACCATAAGCCATCAATGAAGTTGTGGAATCTTTTTTTTCAATATTAATTGTTACATCACAGCCACTCTTGATAATATCTTCAGATTGTGCACTTAAATCGAAACAGAAAACAGGATATAAATGTCTCCAATCTCCAGGAGTTAATTGTGGTTCAACTCCAAATTCTATACAAAGATTTCTATAAGAATCATATCCTTCCATAAATTGATTATTGGTATCATCGAATCTTAATGGATCAATTGGATATCGAGTTTGATTTAATGAAACTTGTAAACTTCGAATTGTATTAATATGAAAAATATTATTGTTCTTATCAAAACTTGGAGAATTATTTCTTTGAAATGTTAGTAATAAATATCTTGAGTATTCGCAGTTCTAGTAAAATGCCAGTTAAATCTTTGTTCGGAAAAAGTTACTGAACTAGCAGTACGCTTTAGAAAATTAACTGGAATTGGTTTGTTAGTATTTAATCTTTTTGCAATAGCTGTTTCAATCTCTAAACTAGGAGTAATATGCTTAATCCACCATTCAAGTCTATCAATTTTTAAATATGCTTTTTTTCCAGTCTTACCAAAAAAGATTAATTCATTATTTGCTGTACGATGAATTCTTAATTTAAATTTTAATTGATATGATATTTTATCATAATCTAAATATCCGAATAATGGAGACAATGACCAATTTACTGTCTGTTTACTTTTTTTGTTAAATTCACGTCTTTCTTTATATGCATCATTATTTGTTTTATTTAAATGTTTTGCAATATTTTCTACATCTTTCGCAATTCCTGCTGCATCTGTTCCAGCGTGAGTTAAATCATCAACAATTATACCATCATTAGTATCAGGAAACCAACCTTCGATTTCATACTTTTTATTATTTTCACCAATTGTTACAAATCTAAGCATTGTATCAATTACACCTGGAGAATCACTTATTGTTTCTATATTTTGAGTTGCAACATCTAAACGCATTTGTGTAAATAATCTTGGAAAGAAATTATTCTCTAGTGCAATATTATCGCTATCTGGTAATGGTGTTGTAAAATTGGCATCACTATACAAAGAATATTCACAGTGTAAAAATGAATCAGGTAGATATAAATAACTCTGCTGATTATCAACTTCAAAAATTAAATCACCTCCAGTATTTACTCTACTGGAAGATCCGGTATTCATAGCAATTCTTATATAGTCATTCTTTTTTTGATTGTAACTGACGAACGGAGGATCGTCTAATCTAAATTTATTTTCGATAAGCGAAGACATTTTTATAAAAAATAATTTGACTTTTTGTTTTTCTCACAGACAGAAAAAAATTTTACTAAAAAAATTACTAAAAAATTTTACTAAAATATAATTTTAGAATTTTGCTAGACCATTACCTCTTATTTCTTCAATTGTTTTTTCATTATGTTTACTATCAGACGGAGCTCCGCTCCTCAAGGTTTCACCCTCTACAGCTATGTTAGCAATTTTGTTTTTTGTTTCCTCTGAAGTTTTTTTTAAATTTTTTAGTTCTTCAGAATCATTCCTAAGTTTACGAATAGCTTCTAGTTGTTTTAATTCGTTTTGAGACTTGACAGCATTTGATATTGCACTAGCTGTACTACCTATAGCAGCTGCTCCTTTTGCAGCAGATGTAATCAAATCTTTATTATTTTTAATTAAGTTAACGATACTTCCAATACCAGAAAAGATGCCAGCCCCTTCTTTTTGGACGGCACCTGCGGTGCCTAGGAACTATTGTGTTCCGACAGTTTCTACACTATCATAATGGTACACAGGTTTCTGAGATGGTTCATGAGCAATTTTATTATTTGATGCAAAATGTTTAAGATTGTGTTTATAAATTATAGGCATTTTTTAGGATTAAATTTGACTTTTGGGAAAAATATCTACGTTCGGCTAAAGCCTCGAGGAGCTTCGCTCCGATTGGTTAGTAACCAGAGGACCTTTGGTCCGTTTAATATTTACGCTAAGATTTACGTTTGTGAATGGACAACAACTTCGAGATAACTTTATTAATTGACTGTTGCACTTTATCTATTGCGTCAAGCAGCGTGTGATGTACTTTAATTTCTTTTCTATTAACTTGCATTTTCTCCTGATTCATCTTCAACGCCGTTTTAATTGCATTTAACTTAATTTTAAGAACATCTAATTGTCTTTTAACAGAATCTAACTGTTCTTTATTTTCTTTAGAGTTTTCTTGTAAATTTTTCTTTAATTCATTTTCTAAATTGATTTTCAGATTTTTCATTTTATCAACTTTTTCATTAAGTGAGTTTACTTCATTTATTATTCTATTCATCTTTTTCATTTGTTGAGTAATTTTAGAACTTAATTCATCAACACTTTTTTGGAATGTAGTTTGTAACTGCTTTAAATTTTTTTTAATTCTTTCAGGAAGTTTTTCTATTTCATCTTCTAATTGTTCTTTTAACATTTTTATCTGATGTTTATTTTTAATGACTGCAGATTTTAACTTTATAGAAAGTATATTAAAATTTTTGATTGTTCAGAAATCTTTTTAAAAAGTTTTGCTATATCTGCTTCTAGCTCTCTATCCTTTTTATCAAGTTTTAATAATTTTTCGTTTAATGATTTGTCATTAAGTTTAAGCAACTTTAATTCGTTCATCAGTGGAACCAAAACATCGTTTATATATTTTTCATTTAAATCATTGATTTGTGTATCAACATATTGTTTATTTGTCAACTCTGTATTTTGTTGCGGAAGAATAGAAAGATGCAATGGACCAGATAAAACGTCTCCAGTTTTCATGATATAATTTTCTATCTCTATTTCTAATTCACGATTATTCGGGATATATGCACCTCCACCAACATTTGGTAACATCATTTTTAAAACAATAAAAAAGTAAAATTTTTTCTAATAAAAATAAAAAAATGGAAAATCCAAATTTAAAAAAATTATATTCGCCCGCATCATCCTGTTCTTCTTATTCGACGAGATCAACGGGATTTGAAAATAAATGTTTTGATAATAATAATAATAATCCATGTATAGATGTTAATATTTTATTTCTATTACAAGCCGAAATATTTAGAGAACAGACTAAAGGTTTACCTTCTATAGAAACTAATTATTGTTTATTTCCGGGGGATCCATTTATTAAATTTATGGATATTGTTAGTAAATATAATGATGTAGCTTATGTGGAATTAAATAAAGAAAATATGGTTATAATAGGTCATAATAATGTTTATGGATTTATTAGAGCAGTGTTACCAATTAGTAATACTGATTGGATAGAAACTAAAATTATTAATTATATCAATATTAAAGAATTAGTTAAAAAATTAAAATCTTTTTCGAAAGAAAAAATTAGATTATTTGTTGACGATCAAAATCAATATAACATTCATATAGAGAGTAAAAAACATAATGAAGAATTATTATGTCAAGTTTATTATAGAGACACAATTTATAAACAAGAAACATTAGAAATGCCGCAAAGATATGATGATGATACGTATATAGGATTATATTCAAACTTAAATATTAATTTATTAAAATCTTATATAAATGGTTTAGCTCAACAAGAGAAAATTTATATGTGGACTACACCTTATACTATTAACAATGACCATAATCATAATAAACGAACCGAAGGTTCTAGGGCTTTGCCCGATCTTAAAGAATCTTATGATAATAATGATGATTCTGTAACATCTGAAAAAGGTGTAAATGGTAAAAAGGATTATAAAAATATTAGTAATTATAAAAATTTATCTAAATTTCATTTTCTTACAATTGAAAATAATAATGATGGTATAGTTGAAGATACTGTTAGACAACTATGTGTCGGGTCTACAAAATTTAAATTAGGATTTACATCTAATCAATTTAAAATTTTATCATCTTTAATAAAAACTAAAGTGATTCAGATTATAGTGTGTTATTAAATTTTCCAAAAGAGATCAAAGACCAATATTTTTCTCTATTATATTATTATCAGATAAGAAATGTAATTTAGAATTAGATATTCCAATAAGAGAATGGTATCCTATCATGGAAGGGCATCCTATACCAAAAAGTGTAATTTATGATGATGAAGAAACAATTTATGATGATGATGAAGAAACAATTTATGATGATGATGATGAATCAATAGTTAGTGAAAAAAAATTTAAATTATCTTTTGATAAAACATTATATGATGAAACTTAATATGATAAAACTTAATATGATTAAACTTAATATGATAAAGCAAAAATAACTAAAGAACGTGAAATATATAATAATATAAAATAACACTCAAGTCCTAGATATTAGAATGTTTATATCTAAAATTAAAACACAATTTTTTTCTTAAATTTTCTCTAAAAAAATAAAAAAATGGAAAATACCAAGTTTTATTGTGTCTTATGTAAAAAAAAGTTGCAAACAAAAAGAAGTTATCAATCTCATTTAAATAGTAAATTGCGTTTACAAAATGTAGAACGAGTTGATGAAGGAAATATATTAAAATTAAATAGTTATAAAAACTATCTAGAAACATTGCCTACTGATATAAAAGTTAAAAAAATGTTTGATGATTATTCACATTCGGAATATAAAAAAGTTTTTAATAGTGAAGATGAGACCATACAAACCGAAGGTTCTAGGGCTTCGCCCGTACCAGATGGAAGATATTTATTTAGCGATACTGATGAATTTGATGAAGCTGAACGAAACGATGAAGCCTTAGCAAATATAAAATATTTATTTAATCAGTCTTTTGAATATAATGAAACCGATAAAACTTTTTCTGATATTCTAACCAACTTTTATAATATATTTAAGAAATCTTTCAAATGTTATATGAATGTAGAAGTACTTTATACAAAAAATGGACCTGATGGAATTCCTGAAGAAATAATACAAGGACATTTTACAAATTCACAAGAAATTCATAATGTAAATGATATACAACCCATATTTGAATCGATGATACTTAAATTAGAAAATTGTATAATTGAAGCCCAGTTACGTGAATCTGGTTGGAGATTTGTTAAAATACTATCCAAGAAAATAGTAATTGATAAATATAAAAATAATACTGGTGGTAGTTATGTTCCTTTACCTTTCAGTTCACCACAAATAATCAACATAAAAAATGAAGATGATTATTGTTTTCTGTGGAGTATTATAGCACATTTACATCCTGCAGAATATCACAAAGAAAGACTAAGTCATTACAATAAAGAAGAATACATAAATGAATTTGATCTTTCTGATGGCTTAGATGAATTTCCATATGATTATAATAGGTTAAAAAAGTTTCATAAAAAGAATAAAAATTTAATAGAAGTAAATGTTTTTGAATTAAATGTGAATTATGTTTCTATTGGTAAAATTACTCCACTTTACTCAGATTCAAAAAAATTTTATTTGAATAATAAAAATTTATGCCAATCTGAAATAGTATATAATGATAGGGGAAATTACATGCATCATAATATTTTTTACCAAGGAAATATAATATGTACTGAAAAATTTGAACTTGTTAAAACATTATCACCAATAATGATTAATCATAATAATTATAAAGGACGTACTGATGATTATAATTACAAATATTCATCTTTATCTTCAGAATATCAACAAAAATTAGAAAATTTAAATAAAAGTTTACAAAAATGTAAAACAGATTATCAACAACGAACAAAAATATTAGTACAAGAATATGGCCATAAATATGAAAATAAGATAGAAACGATTCAAAAATTAAATGAAGAAAATAATAAAAAATTAAATAATAAAGAATTAAATAATGAAGAAAATAAAGAATTAAATGAATCTTTAAGAAAATGTCTACAACAATATAAAGAACAATATGATAAAGAATATATTTATCAGCTACAAATATTAAATCAAAATTATTATCAAAATACATTTAATATTACAAAAGAAATTAATGAAACACATGAAATATATAAAGATGAATTTGAAAAACTAGAACAGTCAAAACAACCAGCACAAGCGAATATATTATATTATCAGGGTCATTTTATATTGTGTAAAGATGTTTCTATATTTACAAAAACTTCAGATAATAAAAATTTTCCTTGTCTTCAATGTATGACAAGTTTTAGAACTTTAGAAGAAATGAATAGACATTTGGAGAATTGTCAACAAAACGAAGCAGTTCAAAATACTTTTCCTAAAGATGATTATTTAGAATATAATAAATGGTATTTTAAAAATAAAGTACCCTTTACTATTTATTGTGATTTTGAAGCTTATAATGTTAATATGACACAAAATCGAACGGAAAGTTCCAGGGCTTCACCCGATTCTAAAAATGATAATTCTGAAAATGGTACGGGCCAATTAGAACCTTCGGTTTTTAATTATGAAAAAAGTGCATCTGAACAAAGTAAAGAAAAATATTTATTTGAACAAAAACCATTATGTTGGGGAATGTACATTCATTCAAATTATCCTGATAATTATTTAAATCAGAATATTATCAATACTATGGTGAAGATAGTTCAGAAATGTTTACAAAGAAAGTAGAAGAATTACAAAATTATTTTTCACAATTGCTTGAAACAAATATACCGATGATGCCATTAACAGAAAAAGAAAAATTAAATTTTATTAATGAAACAAAATGTTATTACTGTGGAAGAGAATTTACAAAAAATTATAAAAATGGCAAAGGTAGATATCTTGATAGGCGAAGCGACGGCTCTGCCGTCAAGGTAAAAGATCATGATCATCTAAATGGATTATATAGAGGTGCAGCACATAATTCTTGTAATCTTAATGCTAATAAATTTAAATATAACTTTGTTCCTTTATATTTCTATAATGGTTCTAAATATGATTTCCATCTAGTAATGAAAGATTTATTTTCATCTGAAAAATTACAACAACAACAAATAAATGTACTATGTAAAACAGAAGAAGAATACTTTTCAATGCAATTAGGTTGTATTAGAATTTTAGATGCATTTAGATTTTTTACTCCTTATTCATTAGATGTTATGGGAAAAACTTTGAAATCTGAACAATGTAAAATATTAAATAAATATAATTTAAAACCTTTAAAAGGAATATTTCCGTATGAGTACATAACTGGAGATTTAATTCTGTGAATAAAATTATGGAAGAAGAACAACTTCCTCCAATAAATAAATTTAAATCAACATTAAAACAATCAAAATTATCTGACGAAGACTATGCAGAAGCTGAAAAGAATTGGAGAGAGTTAAATTGTAAAACAATGTATGATTATACAATGAAATATCTTCAGATAGATGTATTAATACTAGCTGATCTTTTCGAAAACTTTCGTGACATGTGTTTAGAATATTACGGAATAGATCCATGTTATTGTTATTCTACACCAGGTTTAACATGGTTAGCAGGATTAAAACATACAAATGTTCAAGCCGATGGCTCTAGGACAAAGTCCGTTAAACTTAAACATTATAAAGAAAATACATATGATAAATTATTATTTTTTGAATCTGGAATTAGAGGTGGAGTTTCATCAGTTTTAGGTAATCGTTATATACAGTGTTAGAATAAAAAAGTAAATCCTGATGATTATGGAATAATGAAACCTTTATCTCCAGAAGAAAGCGATCAGTTTATAAAATTGTTTAATCAAAATATAGAAGGACTTATACCAAATGAAGATAGTCAAGCAGCAGTTGATGAAATCATGAGAGAAAACTATTTGTTATATTATGATTTTAATAGCTTATATTCTTCTTGCATGATACAAGAATTACCAACAGGTGAAATGTCATGGTGTAATATTCTTGATTATCAAAAAACCTATGATGGAGATTATAATCATGGTTATATATATGAAGTTGATTTAGTATATCCTGATGAAATAAAAGATAAAACAAAATATTTTCCTTTCTGTCCCGAAAACAAAATTCCCAATATAGAAGATTTTTCAGATTATCAAAAATCTTTAATTCCTAAGAAATACAGACCAACAAAAAAACTTATGTTAACACAAAGTAATAAAGGAAAGTATGTTGTTGAAGGAAGAATGCTAGATTGGTATTTAGAACATGGAATGATTCTCACCAAAATACATCGAAAACTATTTTATCAAAAATCTAGGTGGTTAAAAAATTATATAGAGTTCAATATTGAAAAACGTAAAATAGCTAAAAGAAATAAAGATGATTTTGGAAACGTGTTCTTCAAATTAATGAATAATGCATTTTACGGTAAGACTTTAGAAAATGTGCGTAATAGACAAAATATTGAAATAGTTTATGATAAAGATAGGTTTCAAAATTTAACAAGGAAACCTACATATAAAAGAACTACTAGATTTAGTGATGAACTATGTGCTGTACACTTACGTCGAATTAGCGTAAAACATGATAAGTTTAATTTTATTGATTCACTATATTAGAATTAGCTAAACTATTTATGTATAGATTTATATATGATTATTTAGCACCTGCTTATGGCAAAAACTATAAATTACACTTTACAGATACCGATTCTGTTTTCTTAGAATTAACAATACCGTATAATTCTACACTTGATGAAGAAATAGATAAAATAAAAGATATCATTCATCCTTCTGATTTATGTAAAGTAAAAGATGAATTAGAAGGAAATGAAGATTTCATAACAGAAGCTATATTTTTAAAATCTAAATGTTACTGTTATGATACAACTAATAATATTAAAACACATAAAACATTAAAAGGAATTTCAAAGGCATCAGTGGCTAATCAAATAACATTTCAAGATTATAAAAATGCATTATTTAATAATGAAATAAAAACAGCATGTAATTATAGACTTAATTCAAAAAAACATAACATGTATTTAAAAGAAGAACATAAATTAGCATTAGATCCATTTGATGATAAAAGAAAAATTTTACCTGATGGAATAACTACTGAACCTTTTTAATTTTCTAATTTCTAAGATAGACAAATTTGATATATATATAAAATAAAAAAAATATTGTAACACTATATTTGTATATTTTTATCACTCCGCGAAAATATTTTCGATAACTCTTTCATGAATTTTTTTATCAATATTAATTGTAATGAAGCCATAATCTTTTGACCAAGCATTATTACACGATTGTTTAAATTCATCTTTATTTCTTACGCATAAATCTCTTAACAAATCACTTAAGTTTCTTGCATTTATTTCAAATAGTATAAATATATTTGCATTCTTTCTAATAACACTTCCGTCTAATGAATACATACTTTGTGTTAAATAAAAAACACTACAGTTATTATGTCTACCTCGTGTAAAATAATTTCTCTGAACTGACTGATTTCGATCATTAACACAATCATCAAAAATTACACAATGTTTCATTGTTTTATCTAGTTTACTAGGATCTTGCATATTACCACTATCATCTATTAATTGTATCTTTATATGGTTATTTTTATTAGATTCTACTAACTGATTATTTTTTGCTGCTTCTTCACACCACGAACTTATTTCTTCTTCATCTTCAGATTTTTCATATTCTTTGAATAATGAAGCAATTGCTGTTTTTTTAAGATTATTTTCAAATCCATATTTTAAAAATTGATAGACGGGTTGTTCTGCCGTTGTTGTATAAATTATAAGATTGTTATAATCCAAAAAATTTGGAGTCGTTAAAATTTTAAATAATAGATATGTTTTTCCACATCCTGATCTTCCACAAATAACTGACAAAACTTTATTAGATAAATTTGGATGATGATTAAATTTAAGTTTTTTTTATTTAATGGAGGTAGTTCACTCATTTTTTAATAAAAAAATTTATTTTTATTTTTTTTATTTTTGTTTTTAAAGAAGAAGAAAATTAAACTTCTCTAGCTTCACGTGGGAGTTTATACCTCTCGAACCAAAAGATCTATCATAATCTCTTCACCTCCAAAATTTATTTCTTGTCCTTTTTCATCAGTGATTCTAATGCCAATGTTGTTAATAGTTTTTCTTGTAATAGGGAAATATATTAATGTTTGTGGAATTACATTTAATCTATAACCAATGGGTACAGTAAAAGCTGGAAAACTGAATATTAAATTTGATAATTTACCATTTATATATCCTCCTTCAATAATGTCACAATGTACAACAATTGAATTTATTTCAGTTATTTTTGGAATCTTCTCACCTAAATGATAACCTTGACTATAGGTTTGTTTATTAAATCCTAATAGCTTTGACAATGATCTATCATGATTAAAATCAACTTGATGATTTTCGTCTAAAGTAAGAGAAAATTTATTAACTGCCGGTTCAACTGCAAAATGTAATTGTTTCTTATCTTTAAATGGTATACCTAAATGCCTCTTAATTTCATTTGATATTGATTCAACTTCGTAAGAACCAGGAAGAAAAGTTAATATTTTCCATGTTTCACCTTTATCAGTAGAATATCTAAATTGATCATTCACATCTTTGATAACGTTTTGAATAGTGTTAAATGTAGAGAAACTAGTCAATGCAATTTGATAATTTTTATTTTGTTCCAAATGTAGAATGGGTTCTAAATTACAAGTGTGTGATGAAGTAGTTGTTATAATTTTTAACGTCGTACTAAATTTTGATGAACCCAAAATCTCTGTCAAATTTTCTAAATGATTATTAATTTTGTCTAAATCTGCTGAACACATTTTTTAGTTAAAATTTTGAATAAATATTATAGATAAAAATCGTAGATAAAAATCATAGATAAAAATCGTAGATAAAAATCATAGATAAAAATTATAAACAACATATTTCAGCTACGGGCGAAGCCCTGGAGGACATCAGAGATGTCCGGTTATACTTTTATAATCCTCTTCATTTAGAATCTTCTTTTCTAACAGTCTTTTCAATATAGCATGAATTTCATTGAAACTAGAATTATGACCTTCTTTTATTGCAGATATTAAAATATTTAATCTATTTAGTAATTCTTGTGGATCATCTGGTAAAAATACAGTTGTTTCAGTTTTCTGTTTTTCAGATAAACCTTTCCCTACTTTAACTCCCGTTGATAATAAATTTTCTAATTGTTTATAACGTCTAAGAGATTTTACTGCACCAACTCTGTCTAACATAGCTTTATATTTTATGAGATCTTCTACAGCATAATTATTTAAATCTGCTCCTCTTAAAAGATTAACAAAATTTCTATCTAAATTAAAAGGAGATTTATCTGGTGAAAAAATTAAACCTCGAAAAGGTTGTGGAAATATTTCTTTTTGTCCGAGATAAAATCTAGGTATTGTTTTTTCCATCTATAAATGAAATAGAATGTTCAAATTGCATAGATTTTGGTAATTTCTTATTAATGTTTGATTCTAGTAATCCATAGTCATCTAATATAGTTTTGTGCTCTGGATCTGTTATATCAATTTGTTTATCATTATTTGTAAGTTCTTTTTCAAGAGTTTTAAATGGTTTCATAGTTTTTTCAAAATCAGTTTTTACTTGCTCGGTTTGCTGCATTTTTTCAAACATATCAGATTGAATACCAGCTTTTATCATTCTATGTTGAAGATGATTTTCTTTCATAATATTTCTTTGTTTTATTAACTCTTCTAATTGTTTTATTCTTTTAAAATTATCAGCTCTAATTTTATCCATTTTTAAAATATAATATTTGAATTTTGTGGTAACATTGGAATACAACAAAAACATTTTACTGAACAAATTATTTTTTTATTGCTTTGTTGTTTGACATCTTTTCGTTTAAAGTTTTCTCGTTTTAAGTTTTGTTTAATAAAGTTTTGTTCAATAAAGTTTTGCTTAAATTTTCGCTTAAAGTTTTTAGCTCTTCTAAAAAAAATTTGTCATTTTCTTCATTAGAAATTTTACCATCACTCGAAATTTTGCCATCCTGTTTATTCTTATCATCAACTTTTTCTGACTGTAATTGAAATGATATTTGATTTACTTCATTAGCTATTTGATCAAATTTTTCAATCTCATCTAACGTAATAACATTATCATCACATACTCTTTGAAAGTAGTAATGTAGTTTATCATAGACTTCTTTAATATGTAAATGCTTAGTTTTTAATGATTTTCGTTTCTTAGTTATTAAAGATTTATCTAACATTGTAACAAGTGAAGTTGCAAAAACACCCGTACCTGTTAAATCTGTAGCAACTACTGGAATTACTAAAACACCTGAAGATATAACAATTGTTAAAGCACCCAAACTTATTGTAAAGAATATGCCAATTCCTTGTGTTACATTCTTAACTTTAGTCCATCTCTTTCTTAATTTTTTATAATGCTCTAATCTTAATAATAATTGTGATTCCTTATCTTTCATATACCTAACTCTATCTTTGTGTTTTTCTTTGTTCATTTTTTCAATGTCCATTAAAGTAGAACTACGTTCATATGATAACGAAGGATATATTCTTGCGGTTTCTTCCATTTTTAAAGAAATATTTTGAATAAATATTTTGAATACAATCTTCTGAATTTTGATTTAAATAGAAATACGCAGTTGTTTGTTTGCCGTATATTTCTAAGAACACAGTCAGACCAAAAGCTCTGGGAGAGGACGAGACGAAGAGGGGAGAGAGAACAAAGGAATTGTTTGCCAGTATGAATCGTAGATAAGCAATTGAATTTTTTGTATACTCCAGTATAACTCTACTGCCCAATACCGATGCAATCGTACATGTTATGAGGATAAAAAACTACTCTTCATTCCACGAAAAATATCCTTTTTGGGAAGAAATGCATCTTAATGCACATTTTAATTAGTTTTTGCAGAAGAAGTCGCTAATCTTAGTTTTGTTTCGCTTGACTTGGTTTGACGTTGAACATTGAAGTGGTGACAGCTGCGGCGGCTTGTGGCAGACAATAGCGCCAATGCGGGTATGATTTAGTCGCTTCGTTGGGGCAAAGGTCATAAAGATTCTCTCTCTCTCAGAAACAGCTGCTGCCATTATTCCAAGTATTACAATTTTAGTCTTACTGCGTGCTCTAATTACTGCGTGCATTCATTCTCTGAGCGTTCTACGAGACTGTTGACTGTTTACAATTTATCCGAGACCCAAAATATCGAAGCTGTGATAAAAATGAGTGCTTCTATTCATCGCGAATTCCTCAAATTTTGTGATCAAGTACTTCCACTCATCAAAGATGAGAAGAAAGATTTTTTCAAAACTCTTATTGTAAATCATGAATTCTATTTTCAAAAGAAGATAAAACCAGAAAAAGAAGACAAGAAAAATGAGATTTTTCTGAAATAAGAAACTCATTTTCATCAGGACAACTAATCCAACGACAGCTCGACGTGAGTGCACAGGCGTCATGCACTATCCAAAACTGTGTTACAACTCTACATTCTCTAATTTATCAAGAAAAAGTACACAATAATTCTTCCTTATCAATTGCTATTTACCAAGGATTTGTGATATCTAAATTAAAATCAATGGAACATTTGTCAATGGTAGCCTTTACTCAAAAGTTGGAGAGTGAATATAACATTAAATTCTCAAGAAGGTATGTAACGTTTTTGATAAAATTATATCGCCTTTCTCAAGCTAACACAAAGCTTCAAACATGTACTTTAAGTATATTCTTTGTTTTCAAAAACTTTAAGTATTTTGAAGATTATTTTGAATTTGAAAAAGAGGAACAGTTGCTTCAAATTAGCTCAGGGATATTTTCTTCCCAAGAATCCAATCAAACATCTGATATGACAACTGGACTAACGCAGCAATTAGAGACACAACATATACAGGAGCGCCAAACACAAAATGAGTAGTATGTATTGACAATCATTTTATGTAACAGAATAGAAAAATGGGAATGAGCATTCGCAGTTTATAAATGAAACAGTGGTTGCTTTTTCTTATATTGTAAGACTTTGCTATATTATGTGAGTAGCATGCATTAACATTTTATTTTGTGAGACGGAATAAGAGAATGGGAATGAGCATTCGCAGCTTATAAATGAAACATTCTTTATTTTTTCTTATAGTGTGTGACTTCTAGCATATTATTTGACGTAGTGGTGTGTATTGTCAATCATTTTATGTAACAATAGAAAAATGGGAATGCCATTCCCAGTTTATGAATGTAACATTTTTCGAGTTGTCATATATTTACTTTGTAATCTAAACTACTTGCACATATATGTGAATAAAATATTTCAAAAAGAAAAAAGAATGTGTTTTCATTTTGCATTAACCGCTACCTGTTAAAGAAATATTATTAGTCACATGATATATTTTAAAAACCTGAAAAACGGATTTAAAAGACGTTTTTAAAAAAACTAACTTTATGATTTTTTCGGTGTCCTGGAACGGTCATGATTTAAGCAATGAAAATTGTAATTCTCAAATTTTGAGATTCTTAACTTTTATGATTTTTTCGGTGTCCTGGAACGGTCATGATTTGAGCAAGAAAATGATCATAATCACAAATTTGAGATTCTTAACTTTTATGATTTTCGGTGTCCTGGAACGGTCATGATTTTCAAGGTAAAAATTATAATTCTCAAATTTGAGATTTTGAAAAATTTGAAAATTGGGTATTTTTAAAAACGCCCAAATTTATGAATTTAGGTCTTCATAACCTGAAAAAAGGTTCAAATTCATGAATTTATGTCGTTTTTAAAAATGTCATTTTTTGAAAAAATGGTACTTTTTGAATGGACTAAATTCATGTATTTAAGTCTTAATAACCTGAAAAAGGGTTCAAATTCATGAATTTATGTCGTTTTTAAAGATACTATTTTTTTGAATTTTATGGTGGCCTGGAACGGTCTAAATTCATGTATTTAGGTCTTAAAAACCTGAAAAAGGGTCTAAATTCATGAATTTATGTCGTTTTTAAAGATACTATTTTTTTGAATTTTGTGGTGGCCTGGAACGGTCTAAATTCATGTATTTAGGTCTTAAAAACCTGAAAAAGGGTCTAAATTCATGAATTTATGTCGTTTTTAAAGATACTATTTTTTTGAATTTTGTGGTGGCCTGGAACGGTCTAAATTCATGTATTTAGGTCTTAAAAACCTGAAAAAGGGTCTAAATTCATGAATTTATGTCGTTTTTAAAGATAATATTTTTTTGAATTTTGTGGTGGCCTGGAACGGTCTTTTGCCCATTACTCAAGTCCTTCCAAATGGTGTGAGAATTTTAAAATTCCTACCAATGTGTGTAAATTAAAATATGAAATTGGAGAAATAACACATGATAATTATAAAGAAAAAGAAAATGAATGGAAACCACATTTAGTTAATGATGTTCTTTCCTTAGCATTTTGTATCTTCAAATATAATAATGTTATGCAAGATTTAGTTGGAGAAGATATAACCACTAATTTAACATCTTCTGCTTTAACCTTCAATGGTTGGATGAAGAGTGTACAAAATAATAATACAGAAAACAAAATACATTCTCATACTGATTTATGGGCTAGAAATTATATTAGAAAATCTGTTAAAGGTGGAAGAGTTTCAGCAAATATATGACATTACATATCTCTATTTTGTAACATCGTGATACCAATATTACAACAATATTTACCTGTAAAGAAATTGAACATAAACTCCTCGAACAACATAATGAATTCTTAATGGCTTTTGACGCAACATCAATATATCCATCAGCTATGTATGATGAAAATTCAGAATACCCTAAATCTGAATCAGCTAGAAAATTTAGACAAGATGAAGAAGAACAAACAATATCATATCAATTTAATACTCAAACATTTAGACCTAAAACTGGAATATTCTCAGTTGTGTTTCAATATCCGAATGATATGTTTTTCCAACCAATTCCTACAAAAGATTCAGTTAAAAATCAAAATAATAATTCTCATGAAAGGTAATCAGGTTTAGGAATGGTATATGTGATGAGGTAATAACTTCTGTAGACATACAAGAAATTGTTAGATGTGGCGGAAAAATCTTATCTATTACAGATGGTATAATCTATGAAGAAAATTATCAAGTTTCACCATTTCGAAAATATATTGAAAAACTTTTAATTTGAGAAAAAAATATAAAACAGAAGGAAACACTGTAGGCGATGAGTTAAATAAATTATTGATGAATTCGCTATATGGCAAAACTGTACAAAAGATATAACCACTAAATATCATTTATGAAATGAAAGTACATTGAAGAAAAAATTTACTCAAGAAGTAAAAGATTATGAAAAAGTAAATGATGAACAATACTTAACGAAAGTAGAAATGGAAAATGATGAATTTCTTAAAGCCAATATTCAAAACGAATTTACATCATTCATGCCATCACATTTAGGTTCTTTTATTCTTTCTCACTCTAGAAGAAAAATGAATAATTTTATTTTAGAAATTAATGGTTTCAAAGAAAAATACATATATTACACAGATACCGATAGTATATACATTTCTAATGAACTCTTCAATAAATTAGATGCTGCTGGATATGTTGGGGAGAATTGTGTCAAGGAAAAAAAAGATTATGGAAATGGCGGAATTATTTTTGCAATGTTTATTGCACCTAAGGTAAAATACTGTATTACTGTAGATGAACAAGGAAGACTCAGTGAAAAGAAAACATTTAAAGGATATTCACAAAATAAAGTAAAAGTAGAAGATTTTCTAAAATTATATTCTGGTGAAACATTATCGACTACAGTTAACAAACCATGGAAACTGGCATTAGTATTCCTGATAAAAATAATAACACTGAAGAAAAAAGATTTTCTGGTCAAATAAATATTCTTAAACGTCAGGCAGCTGATGAATATGGTATTATGTTACCTTATGACGGAGAAAATATACAAGGTGAAATATTTCAAAAAATCTTCAATGAGTGCAATTTAAGTGATGATGATGACACGTGGGAATAATAATATTTTTTATTACATCCAAAAATTTATTACATATAAAAATTGATTACATATAAAAATTTTTATTACATTACATGAAATTAAAGAACATTCATATACCGAGACACAAACAGCTATTCAAGAATTACCTCCTTTAGAAAATGAAATAGGAATTTATTTGTACCAACTGTTAAAAAAATCAATATGGCAAAAGAATCACTAGAATCATTTTTTCCACATATTCTATTTTATCAAATTTATAGAAGAATGAAAGAATCATTAGTTGAAATATTAAAAGATATTAAAACTAAAACCAAACCTGTAATTTTAATAACTACTCCAATTTTAGAAAGTAGTATAACTATACCAAATGTTACTAAAATTTATGATAGTGGATTAGTGTATTCAAAAGTATTTTTTTCAGGTACCGTTCAATATATAAATGAAAATTCATATTTACAAAGAAAAATTAATTATTTAACTATATCACGCACGTCGCTTATTATTGACTTTAAATCATTCATTGTAGTTTTTGCTTCATCTAATGTAGATTTAGCTTCATATATTGTTCGTTTTGCTTTTTTCAATGCATTTCTAACATCATCCATTGAAGCTTTTGAACATTTTAAAGTATCATTATTTGTTAATTTGTTAGGTATTGCTATACCAAATTTTGCATTTAAATAATGATCGAAATAAAAATAAAATGTTTCGGGAATAATTATTAGTGGTACTTTCGCTTCATTTTCTAAAAAGATAATTATTTCTTCTATGGCTTTTGGTAATAAATTTTTTACTTTTGCATACATTCTAATATCGAAATCTGGAGTTGTATTTTATTCTTCATGATCAGTATCTACTAATACATTTAAATCTTAATCATACACTTGCATTTCCTCAACTATAGTATTAACACGTATTATTCCATATTTAATATGTGTATAATCTGATAAAGGCATAGATATTTTATAATTTTTAGTAATATCATTAGAGAATGCTGTATTATTTTGTGTAGTTGTATAAAAAGTTTCAACGTTTTCTCTAATCTTATTATCGACATCACAAGCTTTATGAGCTAAGAAAACTATTCGTATATGATTATGTCGACCTTTTGTAAATATTTCTGACATGATTTTTTGTTTTGCTAAACTTGCAACATCATCTAAAATTAATAAAGAGTTCCGTTCTGGTGTTCCGGCCAAATTACTAATATCTTCTAACAGATCTAACTCTTTTTCACCATGAACATGAGAAAAATCATTCCACTCAGAAGTATGCATACAAAAAATATGTACTTTTGTTTCATCCTGGAGATGTTCTTTTATGTATTTTTTAAATAAATGTAGTCTTACAACTTCCAGTTTTACCGTAAACAATGAAATGTAAATTTTCTTGATTCAATTTACCTTGTGATCTACCTTTCTTTTCTCCTCATCAGTTTTCCATCCTTTCAAATTGTTCATTTCTTGTTTATAAAATGTATCCCCTTTTGTTCTTCTGTTTGAAAGAAACCTAATTTATTAAAAAAACAATAGAAAAGATATATAATAACAACTATAAAAAAAATTTTATACAATGAAATTATATAAAATTCCAAAGACGTGTAAGATCTGAGTGAACTATTTTTTTATTTGAAGAATTCGGAAAAAAAATTTTTTTTGGTAAATCAGCTAAATATTTTTTATTATTCGCCATATGATGATTATTTACAATATTATGAAGAGTTTCTAAATATGTTAGATCATCTTTAGCTTCAGGCACATTTGTATCTTGAAAATTATTATTTTCTATATAATCATTTAGAAGATTATTTAATGCATTAAGTGAAGCATGACGACTTAGATTACTACGAGCACTTTTATTACTTTGATTACTACGAGTACTTTGATTACTTTGATCACTGCGATTATTTGCAATATTTTCAGAATTATTAGGTGATATAGGAGAATATAATTCTTCTAAATTTGCTTTTTCCATTTTTTCTTTTTTTATTAAAAAATTTTATCATACAAATTTTAATTCCGGACTCATAGTCTCACACTCTTTTGAGTGTTTTTCACCTCTCTAGGACCTCCAGAACACAACGGAATTTTTGTTCCTATACTTAAAAGAGGTATGTCCGAAGCTCACCTCTCTTCCGGAATACTTAAGACTCTTTTGAGTACAAATCAATTATTATTTTATACCTAGAATTATTCTAATATAAATAAAAAATTATGTTAGTATAAATAAATAAAAATTATTATATCTCAAAAATATTTTATATCTAAAAATTATTATTCATATTTCAATTAGGACAAAGTGTTACATGTCTTGGAAAATTTTCATCAATATAATTTTTTGACCATCTCTACACTCTACTTTTCTTTTAAACAATCCTTGCACTGGTATTTACTATCATAGAACTCTGTCTTAGTTTTCATAATTTGACAATTTGTACATTGTCTTGTAGAATTGATAGAAGAATTGTAATGATTAGTAATCCCTTGACTTGTAAAATATTCATTACAATTACGACATAGCTGACCTTTCATTTAATCTTTTTTAGTCTCCTCTGGTTGTTCACATAATTTTAAATGACGTGCGATATTTTTAGACGTTATATTTTTACTACAACTAGAACATATTTTTTGTATTACATTCCATGGATTTCCTGGATTCCATAGATTGAAGAATGCAATTTTTTGAGGCATATGAACTTCTTCCTGATTTTGATCTAAATGATTATTTTGACCTATATGCTTTTTGGACTACGTTATTTTTTCTAGCTGCATAAAGATTTTGTCCTTGTTGAGGTATAAACAAATGTTGTAATTGTTGAATATTTTGCCCAGGTTGAATATTTTGTTGATGTTGTTCCATATGTTTACCGCATGGTGTTTTTTTTCATATGAGAATATAATAACGCTTGATTCGTAAAACGCATTTTACAAATTTGACACATTTCCATTTTTTTATTTTTGTTAGAAAAAAAATACTTTTTTATTGTAAAAAAATGTTGTCATCAAATGTTGGTGGAGGTGCATATATCCCGAATAATCGAGAATCAGAAATAGAAATAGAAAATTATATCATGAAAACTGGAGACGTTCTATCTGGTCCATTACATCTTTCTTTTATTCCACAACAAAATACAGAGTTAACAAATAAACAATATGTTGATACACAAATCAATGACTTAAAAGAAAAATAGATAAACGATGTTTTGGTTTCCACTGATGAATGAATTAAAGTTGCTTAAACATAATGACAAATCATTAAACGAAAAATTATTAAAACTTGATAAAAAGGATAGAGAGCTAGAAGCAGATATAGCAAAACTTTTTAAAAGAATTTCAGAACAATCAAAACTTTTAATATTACTTTCTATAAATTTGAAATCTGCAGTTACTAAAAGTAAACATCAGATAAAATTATTGAAAGAACAATTAGAAGATGAAATAGAAAAACTTCCTGAAAGAATTTAAAAAATTTAATTCAGTTACAAACTACATTCCAAAATACCGTGAATGAAATAAGTTCTAAAATTACTCAACAAATTAAAAAATAAATCATTTGATAAATGAAGTAAGAGCAATTAATCAAAAAGTCGAACAAATAAAAACTATGAAAATTAATTTAGAAAATGAATTAAAGAAAAATTTGCAAGAAAATCTAAAAATAAAGACCAATTAGATGCTGTTAAAAAGCAGTTAGATGCTCTTAAAATTAAGTTGAATGCATTAAAAACAGAATTAAAGAAAAGTGAGAAAAAATTAGAAGTGAATGAAAAAGAAATTAAAACACATACTCTACTTGATGCATTGAGTGAAGTACATACTCAAGTTAATAGAGTAATTCATCGGTTATCAAAAAACAAAACTTTGTTTCCTACTAAAAAACGAGGGACATAAAAATATAAAAAATTTAATATAGATTTAATAATATAAAAAATTTAATGTAAATTTAATAATATAAAAATATATCATGCCTGTAATTTATCAACACAATCTTAAAGTTTTTTCATCAAATCAAAAAATTGCACATGAACCATCTATGAAACCTATCCTTTTTACACTGTGAATATTCTTTATATAGTGATGCCAATATTACAACACCATTACCAGATACCGATAATATTGCATTAGAGAATAATTTCTTTCCAAGATTATTTACACAAATGCGTTTAGATGTTGCAACTCAAAATATAGAAACAATAAGTGATTCTCCAGGTGTAATTGATACAATGCTTAGATTTGTAACAATTGGTGAAAATAATAAAAAGCATGAAATCGAAGGTTGGTTTCCTGATACTAATGATGGAATGATTGTAGATGATTTAACTCACGCTGGAACAGATGCAGCAGGAATTGCGAAAGATGTAGAAAATATTGCAAATCATTTAAATAAAACAAACAATAGTGTATATAAAGAAAGACGTGAGTTTAACAAAAAAAGTAAACAGACAGTAAATTGATCATTGTCTCCATTATTCGGATATTTAGATTATGAAAAAATATCATAGCAATTAAAATTTAAATTAATAATTCATCGCACAGAATTAATGAATTAATCTTTTATGGTAAGACTGGAAAAAAGCATATTTAAAAATTGATAGACTTGAATGGTGGATAAAACATATTACTCCTAGTTTAGAGGTTGAAACGGCTATTGCAAAAAGATTAAACACTAACAAACCAATTCCAGTAAATTTTCTAAAGCGCACTGCAAGTTCTGCAACTTTTTCTGAACAAAGATTTAACTGGCATTTCACAAGGACATCAAATACTCCAAGATATTTATTACTAACTTTTCAAAGAAATGATTCTCCAAGTTTTGATAAGAACAACAATCTTTTCCAAATCAATTCAATTAGAAGTTTACAATTTGCTTTAAATCAAACCCGATATCCTATTGATCCATTAAGATTCGATGATGCCAATAATCAATTTATGGAAGGATATGATGCTTATCGATATCTCTGTATAGAATTTGGAGTTGAAGCACAATTTACTCCTGGAAATTGGAGACATTATATCCTGTTTTCTGTTTCGATTTAAGTGCGCAATCTGAAGATATTGTCAAAAATGGTTGTGATGTAACAATTAATATTTAAAAGAAAGATTCCACAACTTCATTGATGGCTTATGGTTTATTGCTAGAAGATGTAAAATATTCTATTGAAATTCTTAATGAAAAGGTGGTTAGGATCGGTCAAAACCCAAGACTTCGTCGATAAGTTAATTAGAATAAATTATTTAGAATAAAATTAGTTAAAATAAATTATTGATATTTTTCATAACTAGAATAGATTAAAAAAATTCTTAGATTAAAATTTTTTTATCAAAAATGTCGCAGGCGAAAAGTAATAATAAAACTGTTGAATTAAAACTGCGTAACATTGTTGACAAAAATACATCTAAAAGTATTACGATTAACAAAAAGAAATAGTACATAAGTAAATCAATGATAGAGAATAATTTTAAATTACAAGAAGAAAGGAATGGTGGAATTCTCCCATTGATTTCTCTAATAATAGGTTGCATAGCAGCTGCAGGAAGTGTTGCAGGTGGGACAGCTGGTATTGTCCAAGCAGTAAATAAAAAAAATCAGAGAGGGCAGCATTAGAAGAACAAAAACGTCATAATAAAGAGTTGGAGAAAGTTGCTAGGGGTGAGGGAGTAGTAGATAATTTATTAGTAAATTACATTTAGTTGACGAAGGAAAACGAGTTCTGAAAAACATTCTACATAATGTTGATGATTTAATTGAAATTAAAGAAACTAAAGATGGTTCTGGAATATATCTAAGTCCTAGTATGATTCGTTAAAACATTTATTTTATTTTATCTTTAAAAATGAATTCCACAAATTCAACAAATTCCGAAAATTTAATTAAATTAAAAATTGCTAATTTAGATTTATTGAATTATCTCTTAAAAGTACATAAAACCTCAAATTGTCAGAGCTACGAAGGTAGCGACATACAAAAAACATTAGAAAACTTTCCTGGATTTATTTGGAGTAGATATTCAAAAGAAAAACATCTTCCTGGTCATTCATATACCGGTCCAGGAACTCGATTAGATATAAGACTAGATGAGAATAATAATCCAAAACCAGGTGAAGAACCAATAAACAGAGTTGATGCAGCAGCTTATAGACACGATTTAGCTTATCAAAATCATGACCGAAAATCTCGTCATGAAACTGATAGGAAAATGATAGAAGAATTAGATAGTATTCAAAATCCTACATTTAGAGAAAAAATTAAAAGAATGTTTGTTAAGAAAGCTTTACAAGCTAAAATATTGTTCGGTCAGGGTTTAGACAAAACTCATAACTCTGAAACCTACGCGTCTGAAATTCTTAAAGAATGTAGAAAGCATAAATATCTATTGAAAGTAAAGGTATTTAATAAAGATGATATTTGAAGTGCTGATCTTATTCATATGCCGAATGAAAGAGGATTTAAATACGCATTGACCGTTATAGATTTATATACTCGATACGCATGGGTGAAGCCATTAAAAAATAAAAGTGGTTTATCAGTTAAATATGCGTTCGAAGAAATATTCAAAGAAAGTAATAGAAAGCCAAAGAAATTGTTTGTTGATAAAGGATCTGAGTTCTACAATACAAATGTTAAGCCACTATTTGAAACTGTTTATTCCACTGAAAATGCTGGAAAAGCTGTAGTAATAGAAGGTTTAATAGATCATTAAAAAGTAAATTATTTAAGAAATTTACAGAACAAGGTAATCAGATATGGTTGAAGATACTACCAGGAATTGTTGAGGATTATAACAATAAAATTCATTCAAGTATTGAGGAAACTCCAAACAATGCTTCTAACGATCCAGATTTAATAAGAAGATATTTGAAAATAATTATGAGAATGAAAGTAATATTAATTTACAAAAGCGTAAATCGAAATTTAAGATTGAAGATAGAGTTAGAATATCTAAATATAAAATAAATTTGAAAAAGGTTTTGTTGGTTATTGGACTAAAGAGATATTTGAAGTTTGTAAAATAAATCAAACTTATCCGATTACTTATGAAATTAAAGATTTAGATAATGAAGAAATAAAAGGTAGATTTTATGAAAATGAATTACAAAAGACTGAACTTTAATTACAAGTATCCTTTAGCTCTAACATAATATCAAGAAATGGTACTCCTTTTTGGAATTCGTATAAAACGTAAATACATAATTGTCCGCAATAAGATGTTCCAGGTTTCTGTACTTGAAAAGTATTATAAATTCCATTTCCCAGTATTTCTTTTACTTCATTTGTAGGGGGAAGTCCGTATGAGTCGAACCAATAGTTTTCTACATTAGTATTATTTTGCCCTACTGACCAATGTACTCCTTTTTGTTCTGATGTATGGAGATTTGTTATGAAGTTCAAAGGAATCGGTTTATTTTTAATCAACTTCAATTTATCTCTCATTAACACATGGAAATTTTTTATTCCTAATTGACTTGCGGTCTTATTTAAATCAAAATTGTCGTGGTTTGTTTGCCGTATTGTTTTAGGAACTCAGTCAGACCAAAAGCTCTGGGAGATATCTCAGTCAGATTTTCACCACTTATTTTAAATGAAAAAATTCTATTAACTGTCAACAAACAATTTGTTAAATGAGATACAGTTTATAAGCATAAATGAAATCCCTATGACAACGTTGACGTGACAATTGCAACTTTCTAAAACAATAGAGTTCAAGTAAACCAATGAATTGCTGCCATTTTCTGAGAAGTTGTGGATCGAAATGAGGTTTTGGTCGCGGTTCCGGTCGGAGAACTGGCAGCGCATTTGGGAAGTGTATAAGTGCGGGTAACAGCTGCTTGTTCTGAAATGCAATGTTTCATGAATGCAGGAAGCAGCTGTTTCCTACAATTGCGCGATCATCAGAGTGCAAAGCTGCACCAATAACAGGAATTACTAAAACACCTGAAGAAATAACAATTGTTAAAGCACCTAAACTTACTGTTAAAAAGATTCCAATACCTTGTGTTACATTCTGAACTTTAGACCATCTCTTTCTTAATTATTTGTAATGTTCTAATCTTAATAATAATTGTGAATCCTTATCTTTCATAAAACGCACTCTATCTTTGTGTTTTTCAATGTTCATTTTTTCAATGTCCATTAAAGTAGAACTACGTTCATTTTAACGAAGGATATGTTTTCGAGGTTTCTTCCATTTTCGAAGTTTCTTCCATTTTTGAGGTTTCCATTTTTTAATAAATATTTTGAATACAATCTTCTGATATTTTTAGACAACGTGAAAAAACTACATAAATTTTGTAAATTTTTAGACTATGTAAATTTTCTTGTAAATTTTCGCTAAAATCACAGGTGTGTAAAATTTGTAAAATATTTGAAAATATCGGAAAAAATTCAGAAAATTCGGGGGGTATGACATACGGTGCGGAGCGAAGCGAAGTTTCCGACATGTTCTCGAAACTGACTTTTTCTGGAGAATAATGCATGCAGTAGGCTATTCATACCACAAAGAGCATAAACTGGCAAAAAACATCAATCAAACGGGCGATAATAATGATGCAAATTAATACATCCATTTTGTATGATACATCCACTTTCACACCACCTTTGTTGCCTTGCCATAACTCATGACAAGAATGAACAACAACTGTTAGACCAACTTTAACGAACACTTACTTTGAATGAGGATGTTTGCTGATGCTCTGTTGCTACCAACGACATTCTTTGCAGCACATGTGAAAGTGTGACTTCCTTTCGACGCCGTTGGAATGTTGAGAATAGCAGAAGATATTCCGGAAGATTTGTTTTTCTCATTTCTATTCAAGAACATCTTCAAAGTCATTTCAGGTTTCGGATTCCCTTCGGCAGTGCACCTCACACTTTCTCCAGCAAATACTTCATCTTTGGGCAGTAATCTCAAGTTGTGAGGAGGATCTGAAACATAAGAACGTCGAAAATGTCATAAGTAATTATGTTATCACGACGGCCTGCATAGCATGTTGAAATTCCATAGATAGAAAAAGTTAATCAAAAACGACAACTTAAATTCTGTGTAAAATGCACTTGCTGGTGCTGATGGATGTCGCAAATTCAATCAATTGCATGCACTGGCTGACTCAATGTGACACTTAATAAGTTGATGACCGCAAAGTGAGGTACATCTTCTAGTTCGAGGATTGACATAATTTCATAAGGATTATTCATATGGATAATTTCATTGATGTAAGAATTTAAAGTGTCACATCATAGATATCTTGCTGTGACATAGGATCCACGCCTATGTAGGCCTACATGGAAAATTCATACTCTTTCTTGCCCATCGAGATTAGTTCTGGATTTAAAGTAGTTCCACTCCCAGCGCCCAAGAACTCCAGAACAAAATCCTTTCGTCTATTGATAAGAAACTGAATAAATATTTCAGAAGATGACGAATTTTCATCGGAGAACAGTCATGTGAGAAGCAGTTAATGCACTAACACATCCACTTTTCAGTCAATACCTAACAATATGGATGATCATTGATTGGCTCCTTTATGAAACAATAATGATCTATTTGGTGAATGTCCAACACATTTAGCTGCACTAACTTTACAAAGACATTTCTCAATCTATAAGATATTTGACTTCAACAAAATTCCCTCTTTTTGATCTGACGACGAATTCTGACAGTGCTTCGATTTAATAATTTCCAGAGGATAATTAACAGAGAAAATTTATAAACTGCAAGTTAAGTCTCCATAAAATCATCTCGCTTACAAATCTTAACTTTATTGACTTCTGCAACGCATGCTTGTCACTGAAGCCTTATTTACATGAAGTTGCCTATCCCGGTCTCTACCCAATACAATGGTGAACACAACCTTCAAATTTCATCCAGAATTCTCTACCACATTCCAACCAACAGTAGCGAAATCTTTCAAGAGACATCTGAAAATACACATCATTCTCCGCTTTCCCACAGCTATAATAGCTGCACCTCAACTTTTTTTGTACATTTTGTAAATAACAGAACTTTATTGTAAATCATTATTGCATAATCACCGTATGCGACAATGGCGATTATCTAGTTGACCAACTCTTCTGGTCACGGCGACTGAAGTAAAGAAGAATTAAAAAAGCCTTCACAGTCATTACAAGTCTATGATGGAACAGAATCAGTTTACCAAGAGAAAATTCGTTGTAATTTGTAGCCTGGAAATTACTGTCGGATGGTAGTTGAAAAACCTTGTACTACAAAAAAGGCAAACTAAAATCATCTTAGAAAGTCTCTTTTTGTGCAAAACAGTTTTTCAATTTGAATGCTGTCAATGGAGGGTTTTTGGTTGGACGTCCACGAGTTCTATAGGTCCAGGTTCCGACCCCCTACTGAACTACCTACTTGGTTGCGCTCGTAGGTCGTGCCCTCTGGATGCTACCTTTACTTGCAGGTAATAACTAACTCAGCCACAGCCGGGTGCTGGGCGGCTGTAAATAACCTGGCTAGCCCGGACAGTCCGGGAGGGTAGTGGAACCCCGATGGAGGAAATGCTATTAAAGCACTTCAGGCACCCACACTGCAGGGTACTTAAGTACCCTTGTTTTGGCGTGGTGATGACGTGATCAATATCACACGTATCTCACAAATGTTTGCCTGTGCCGCTCCCTGTCAAAGCTCTTCCCAACATCTCAATTGAACGGCAAACTGGTCCGAGAGCCAAACGGTTGAGAAGGTCATTATTTTACGGGATAGACAGGGTCCGCTGAGCTTCTCCAGGTAAACCTGTCTAAGAGAAGGTAACTCTACGCAAATCCCCTACTGCCTTGGTGGGTTGTACTGTTGAGTTCAACAAGGCTATGGGTCCCACCCAGACAGAAAGGATTGACGGCAGGAAGGGCATCCGGTCGCAAAACTTTTGCCAAAATTAATTATGAAATGTCGATTCCATGTAATTTAGATCAGAGAGGGCCACCTCCGGACTCTCGTCATGCGATAAGGAGCGCGCATCAGCAGCCCCGGACTGGTGCGACAGGTGTGATCAGGGGTTCATCTCGGGGTCCTCTGACCGAGGTGCGACGTGCAAACGGAGATTGCCAAATAAGTAACAACAGCGAAACAATTATCAAAGTATGCACACTGAATGTTGGATCAATGCACAAAAGGGCCAATGAAGTCGTCGAGATCTTGGAAAGAAGAGATTGTGATATTTGTTGTGCACAGAAAACACGTTGGAGAGGCGGCTCAGCAAGGTTGATCAGTTCTATATATCAGGTCGAAATAAGTTCTTTTGGAGCGGTAGTGATGATGGATATGGCGGTGTTGGCATCCTTGTAAAGGAGAAATATGCTGATCAAGTCATATCGGTCAAACGTGTAGATAACCGCCAGATGAGTTTGCGAATCCTATTCGGAAAGATCATCCTAAACATCCGCTCTGTCTACGCTCCCCAAACTGGCAGGCCTCTCGTGGAAAAGGAGGATTTTTACGCCAAGCTGTTGAGTGAAATATCTACCGTTCCTGACGATGAATTTCAAATCATTGGTGGGGACTTCAACGGACACGTAGGTGAGTTGCAAGACGGCTTTGAATTCAATCATGGCGGCAAAGGTTACGGTACTCGAAATCAAGATGGTGTCAGGTTGTTGGACATGTGTATTGCAGCCGATCTTGTAATAGCCAATACCTTTTACACAAAGCATGTGAGTAAATTGATAACGTATAAGTCAGGTCTGAATGAATCTCAGATTGACTTTTTCTTGTTAAAGCGAAACGATCTTCGCATGGTCAGAAATGTCCAAGTTATGAATAATGAAGAATGCGTATCTCAACACAAGCTCCTAGTGTGTCGCCTCTCACTGAGAGCTAATAGTTTTCGCCCACGTAGAGTTCCGCCAAGGCGGAAACTTTGGAACCTTCGTGACCCCAATGTTCAAGAAGAGTATAGACAAGCCGTGTCCTCTAGTCTTCAGAGTCGCTCAGAGCATCAAGGTATTAATGAAATATGAGGGAGCCCAAGAAATGCCCTCCTGAATGCCAGTGATTCCGTATGCGGCTGGACGAAGGGTGGTGTTCGTAAGCCACGTGAAACATGGTGGTGGAATGCCGAAGTTGAGAGCGCAATAAAAGAAAAACGGAAATTATGGAAGATATTGCGGAGGAGCAATGATACCACAGACAGAGTACGGTATGGAAAGCCAAATCGGTTGTGCACCATGCCAAGAAGACTTCCGAATCGGTAAAAATGGCAAACCTTGAAAAGAAAGACAGCAAGAACTACATATTTAAACTCGCCAAGAAACTCAAGCGTGAATCCCAGGACGTTACACAAGTGAAATATGTCAGAGACAATTCTGATAGACCTACTTGCAGCGAGGAAGAAAGCCTTGAAGCATGGAAAGACCATTACGAACGTCTACTCAATGTCGAATTTCCATGGGATGCGGAGAGACTAGCTCCTATGAATCCTGTAGAAGGCCCACCACCCTCAATCAACAGCAGCATGGTCAGGTCAGCGCTGATGGCAATGAAAAGAAATAAAGCCTCAGGTCCATCTGGTGTTGTGTTGGAAATTGTACAAGCTGCTGGAGAAGATGCTATTGAAGCAGTCACAAATCTAGTCAACGCCTCCATTCACGAAGCCCAAGTCCCACAGGACTAGAAACTCTCCTGTTTGGTGAACTGCTTCAAAGGAAAAGGTGACTCACTGGATTGTGATAACTATCGCGGCCTGAAGTTGCTGGATCATGTGCAGAAAATCACCGAGCGCGTAATTGAGAAGCTAATCAGAGAGCAGGTGACGATTGACCCTATGCAATTTGGTTTCATGCCAGGCAAGAGCACAACTGATACCATCTTCATTGTCCGTCAGTTGCATGAAAAGTTTTTTAGCAGAAGAAAGGACATATACTTTGCTTTCGTAGACATGGAGAAGGCGTTCGATCGTGTACCGCGAGCGATCGTATGGTGCGCGATGAGGAAGTTGGGTATCGACGAATGGCTCATACGTGTTGTACAATCGATGTATAGAGATACTAAGTCTATGGTCAGAGTTGGATCCCATTACAGTGATGAGTTTAATGTGAAGGTTGGCTTGCACCAAGGATCCGTACTCAGTCCGATTCTCTTCGTCATCGTGATGGAAGCTATTTCAGAAGATTTCCGCCTTGGCTGTCTTTGGGATATGTTATACGCCGACGATCTTGTCATAATTGCCGACTCAATTGAATCGTTGTCGCTTCGATTTAACGTTTGGAAAACTAATCTGGAAAGTAAAGGCCTAAAGGTAAATGTCTGGAAGACGAAAGTTATGGTGAGCAAGGCCGATCATATCAGCCAGCAAGTGGATAAGGCCAAGTATCCTTGCGGTGTCTGCCGAAAGGGAATAGGCAGAAACTCAATTCTGTGTTCTCACTGCAATTGCTGGATTCACAAAAGATGCACGAGCCTCAACACCATACGCGCCGATCCCAGCTTCAAATGCAGTAGATGTGAAGGTAACCTGCCGTCCTCGTTTGACATGTCCGCAACAATAACTGTTGGCAGCGATGATTTAATGGTCGTCAACTCTTCCTGCTACCTAGGCGATGTCATCGATCGAAGTGGAGGCTGTTTCGGTGCTACAACTGCAAGAGTCAAAATGGCTTGGATGACTTTCAGGGATTTACTGCCGATTCTTACGAATCGCAGTATTTCTCTACGACGTAGAGGGTATATTTATCACACCTGCGTCCGTAGTGTATTGCTCTATGCCTCCGAAACATGGGCTCTGAAAAATGACGACATCAACAGAGTGGTAAGAAATGAAAGCATGATGATCAGATGGATGTGTGCCGCCAAGCTCTGCGAACGTAGATCAATGGAAGGACTGCGACAAGCCTTGGGAATCGCAGACTTGCCGAGTGTGTTGCGAGCAAACCGATTGAGATGGTTCGGACACTTGGAACGGATGCCTGACTCAAGCTGGCCAAAAAGAGCTCTAGCTCTGGAGGTACCTGGTCCGAATATTCGTGGTGGCCAGAGAAAGAAGTGGTTCCACAACGTGGAGAAGGATCTGAGAGATCTGCAACTCGACCGTCGCACTGCACAAGACCGTGCTGCGTGGAGAAGCGCAATCCGCCCACATCGGTATCGACACGACATATAGCCCAACCCCCAATCCTGTGGAAACAAGGACTCAAAACCGGACAGTAAGTAGTAAGTCAATTGGCACCAAAATGACATTGACCAATCTTCATCAGGTGCAATATCATAGATGTTGATCTTGAGCAATTTCTATGATATTGCTCCTGCTGAAGATTGGTTTATGTCATCTTGATACCAATTGAAACTCATAGAGACTTTTAATTAGTTATTGTTTTGATTCTGCGACGTCTCCTTAATTAACTAAAACATTTTTTGCGTATCGTTTATCCTATCCGTCGACTGGCGTCGCTAGGGTGTAAAAGTATTTCTCTATTCACTAAATTTCAAACTGCAACGCAAGCTTTAGTCATTTCGCCCACTAAATGAGATGGCAAACTCCTCTTGAAGATAATAATCTCAATAACTCTGATAAACATATCGAGAAATATCCTTGACATGCACAGTCTTGAAGATTCTGCATCCACAGCAACAAGATACAGAACTAGAACTAAAGCTCAAAAGAATTTACCACAAATCAAGAGCCGTAATTCAAATTGTATCCATTTTCAAAGCATATTCAAAATCTCACAACAGAAAAAATAACTACTTTAAATCAATTGAGAATCAATTAATTTGTTTACTTAACTAGTGATAAAGGGATTGAATTATGTGTCATCGAAGAAATTAATTATCTCTAAGCAGGATTTCAGCATCTTTCTGATATGCAAATTTTTCTATCCGTGGCACATACCAGTCCAACCACCATAGAGCATAGATTAAATTGTACATGGAAATGTATTGCGAAAGAAGAGCCATATTTCCATGAACGAAGTTACACAACAGACAATTCAACAATCCCTATTTTCTATCATCAAATAAAAGCACACAAAGAAGGAGCGGAGAAAAATGCTGCCAATTCTGCTACGACTGAAATTTCAATTTCAAGAGAATTATGTTTCAGTGGCGTTTAGTTACATGACTGCAAGACCACTTTACAATGATAATAAAAGCATAGACTAAAAGAATGAAAAGTTCATAAAAGTGATTCTTAACCTGTTTCTTGGACTCACAAAGACTTTCAATTTGCCTGAGATGAAAAGGAAGACCATTCCAGGCACGTACTGCAGCAACAATAAAAGATCGACCTCCCAAGGTCGGTCGACGAATTCTGGGAACCAGAAAAAGTCGCTCATCAGAAGAGCGAAGTTGATATCCACGAGATATTGATGACACTTTTTGAAAATCCGAGACAGGGTGAGTAGGCGCCAGTTGATGATAGCAGGAGAAGGCAAGAGTGCACAATCTATAGTCAATGCGTTTCTCAATTGGTAACCATCTAAGATCTCTGAGCCGGGGAGTGATTGCACAATAACGAGAGCTACCATTCACCAAGCGAGCCGCAGCATTCAGAACTGATTGCAACCGTCTAAGACGACAAGAGGGCAAGCCATATCCTATAGAGAGACAATAATCCAGACGTTGTATCACCAAGGAAGAGATCACATTCCTTAAAACTGGACGAGGTAATGACGCTTTGATGGACCGGATTTGTCTTAGCATCGAAAAACAGGCGGCAGCCCGTTTATTAAGATGAACTTGATAAGATAGTTCAGAATCAATATGGACTCCCACCCAAGCATCGAGCAGAGGAAACAGGAGATATCCAAGAGGATCCAATTCGAATAGCGCTACCTGGTACAGACTGTCGTCGCCTGTTTGAATGGATCCAAAGTAATTCCGTCTTTTCCTGATTTAGCAGCAGCTTATTCGAACCAAACCAATCAATGACGTCATCCAAACATTTAGACATTTGGGAAGTAAGGGACACAGTCGAAGACGGAAGACAGAAACCATAGATTTGGGCATCATCAGCGTATAAATGTATATATAAATTGTGCTTCTCAACTATTCTTGTGACGTCAGCTACGTACACAACGAACAGCAAAGGTCCTAAGACCGACCCCTGGGGCACACCAGATTGAATCAATGTAGACGGAGAGACAGACGAACCAATTTGTACAGACTGATAACGACCACTAACAAATGACTTGATCCGCGCGAGAGCGGAGCCAGAGAAACCGAACGAGCCATGAAGGCGTTGAAAAAGTATATGATGGTCTATACTGTCAAAGGCCGATGAGAGGTCTAGTAGAGCTAGAAGTTCCAGCTTTCCTCTGTCTAGAGAAAGAAGGGCATCCAATGTAACTTTCAATAATAAAGTTTCAGTCGAATGATGCCGTCTGTACGCCGACTGCAGAGGAGGAAAAAGGTCATTGACAGACAGATAACACGAATTTGAAAGGCGATAATCCGTTCCAACACCTTAGATAAAATTGACAACTTTGCAATTGGACGGTAGGACGTAGCTTGGGAAAGGTCAAGACCGTCTCTCTTGATTATAGGTGAAATTACAGTATACTTCCATAAGTCAGGAAAAACTCCAGAGTCAATAGAGAGATTATGCAAATATGTAATAAAGGGAGCCAAGAGATCGATGCACTTCTTCAATGTTATAATTGGTGGCAAATCACGCTCAGATGGTTTGTTCGATAAAGATAGAAAGGCCTGATAACACTATCCATAGAAACATGAATGAATCGAAAACACTATCACAAGGCGAGGGCAAGATGGAAGGAGGAAAAGACTGATCCACCTTCTCCCTTATCGACGATAACTTCTGATTCACATGACTCAAGAAATCATCTGCAGTAAACCAAAAAGGAGGCTCTTGTCGACCACGAGCCATGATACTGTCAATAGAGCGCCATAGATTCTTGGGTGATCTTATCTCAGAGAATATCTTACTTTGCCAAAAAGATTGCCTCTTTTCTCTAATTAGTAGACGATAATTGTGAACAGCGTCTCTCCAATGAAGACGAGCTTCTCTCACACGAATAAGTGAATCAGATCGTGAAGAACGGAAACGACGTTCTGCTCGACGAACAATACGCTTAGCTTCGCGGCATTTATCGTCATACCACGGGTCCGCAATCCTTCTTCGTATACTCATCGTTCGTGAAGGCACCAATATATCTATAATCTCCATTAATGTAGTATCAAACAGACGAGCCAACTGGTTTACATCCAAACCTGTCCACCAGACAGCATTGCATACAGAAGAATAGGCAATTAACGCTCTCAGATCGACAATGTTCAAAAACTTTCAAGGACGATAAGTAACATTGATGTAGACTGTTGCCGGTTTGCATACAGACAGATTCCAACATAAAAGATAGTGATCGGAAAGACCAGGATTAGTAATCCGTACTTCAAAAGGCTCGCAGTCATTTCTTGAAAAGACCACATCAATTGTACCGCCCATGACATGAGTAGGTGAAATCCATGCACCTCAATCCCAATACAGACGTCATACAGAATGCTATCAATATTTTGAACAATGATAGTATACAAAAAATGAACGGTCCAAAATGTCATCATCTGAATGAAGTGATGAGAGCTGTGATGACCAATACTTATTCCCAAAACGAGAATCATTTCTATCAACAATGCAAATGACTATATACCGATGGGTTCTTCTATGAGTGGCATCGTTGCAAATTATTTCAACTTCCTTCATCGATACCGTTACTCATGCGATGTATTGACTTCACTTCTTTGTTGCAAAAGACTGAGAAGAAGCAATTGAAGTATTCTGATTATTCCCGTGATTTTTTTGTGTATAACTGAAACGTGGATGGATTCTACTGTTCCTGACTCGTTCATGTATGTTCCCGACCACTCTCTTTTTTGCGCTGACCGTGATACTGGAAAAAAGGCGGAGGTCTATGTTGTTATGCGAAATCAGAGTTATTGGTCTCGTCAGTTTTCTCAAATTCTCTTCGGTCTGAAGTTGAAGTCCTTATTCTTCGTGTTTCGTATAAAATATTCAAGTGTTTACTGGTGGTTTTGTATTTCCCCAAAGGTGTTGTTGTGCTTTCTGGACAATCATCTCAAATCGTTCTTGATTACGTTTCATCTGTTATGAATGACTCCTTGCTCGATTACTCTGGCTACAAGGTTTTCATTATGGGTGATTTTATCACTTGGATCACAAGCAACTCGGAATTTCCTTTGCTTTATGTAATGAGATTTCAGAAGCTACTCGTGGTAATGCCATTTTGGATTTGATTTTAATCCCGGAGGACTTTTCGTTGAATTATTTGAAACCAATCCTTCTTGCGCCGTTTGGTTCCAGTGATCGTGTTATTATTCTTAAACCTTGTAACCAACTATCAATGGATTCACAATTTGTCGAAGTTCTGGACATGCGCTCATCTAATTTATATGGAGTACTGTCTTTCTAAACAAGAACCTTGATGAGATGTGCAACTGATTCTACGAAGTGTTAAACAATGTTATAGAAACTATTCCCAAAGACATTGCGAAGCGGTCTGTGTCCGAGAAGCCATGGATCAACAACATAATCAAGTTGGGTACTTGTAGGTTTTATCCCCACTCCTTCAAAATTCGATAAATCATGTTATACTAAACTGATCGTTATGAAACTTCAGGATTGTCTAGATATGGATATTTTCTCTCTACAAACAAATTTCATTCAAATCGGATATATAGTTGCTGCGCTACAGTCGATAACGTAATTTAAGAAAGAACTACACGTTTATTCCAATAGCTCACTCGAGAAACTCAATGACATCGTGATTGTTGTCACACTGTCTTGCAGAATGTATAATTCCGTGCGTTTGTAGAAATTCAACGGAAGTCTTCTCATCCTTGCAAATCAATGCCAGAGTCAACAAGTTCATCCTTGATCGAAGTGACAATGAGACAGGTGCAGCGATCGTGTGTGTTGCCCCTAGGCAATGAGTCACATATATGTGCGTATATGCGCCGACGATCAAGGTCAACGACCATGAAGTCATTTTAGAGGATTGGCATATTCTACGTTATCGACTGTAGTGCATCAACTATTTATCTGATTTGAATGCAATTTGGTTTGTAGAGAGTAAATATCCATATCTAGACACTCCTTAAGTTTCATAGCGATCAGTTCAGTATAACATGATTTATCGAATTTTGAAGGAGTGGGGGGGGATAAAACCTACAAGTACCTTAAGTTACTCATAAGCAAAATGTATGATGCTATATGAAAGGCCGATATTATGCCCATACCCAAGAAGTCGCTGCCTGAAATTAACAATGTCCGTCCTATTTCTATACTTCTTATTCCGGAGAGAACTTTTGAGAATTAAATCATGAAGATTATTGAACATCAATCCGTTTCCGAATTTGACAGAAGGCAGTTTGCATAAAGCAGGAAGCTCAACAACCTGTTCTCTAATTAATCTTGAGAACTTTGTTACCATGAGCATTCAAAGTAAGGACATGATCGCGTGGCATATAATCTCGATCAACCTTTCGGAAGGCTTTGACAAGATCTCTCACAGGCTACTAATTGAGAAAATGAGGAACAGTAATTTTGAACCATTCACGCTACGATTTATGCACAATTATTTGATCAATCGATTTGAAAGGGTACGTTGGAACGAAAGTTTTAGCAATTACGAACGTGTTCAAGGTGGCATACCTCAGGGATCGTCGATCGGGCCTTTGGCTTTCGGCTGTTTCATGGCTGATCTAAGTTTGCCTTGTTGCGAAGATCTGTTGCTTCTTAAGTATGCTGATGAGATAATTATTGCCGGGAATATTTTTCAAAGTGGTAAAGTGAGTCCAGTTGCTAATGCGCTTAACATGGCCAATAACTGCGTTACAAAAACCGAAATGGTTATTAGCCTTCAAAAATGCAATCAACCTTTTGTGACATTTCGGAGTTCATCTGAGTTATCTTCGTTTGTCATTCCTGAAGTATCAGTTGTGAATAAATTGAAATTTCTTGGAATGACATTTGATCCAAAACTAAATTGGACGGAACATGTGTATCTTATTTCAGAAAAGGCTGCCTCCAGTTTGTTTGTGCTCAGACAATTGAAACCTTTTCTATCCATCTCTGATCTGGTTATTTTTTATAACAGTTGTATTCGGAGTATCATCGAGTATGGTGCACCCTTGTTTGTCGGGTTAAATGCATCAAATAGCAAAACTATTGAAAATGCTCAGAATAGATCCACATAGAATCATACATACGTCGATCATCACAGAGTCCTTGTAGCAACTTTTTGCCTCTAGACTACCGAAGATACATGATCGGTCTGAAACCTTTTGAAGCTTTAAATGACATCAATCATCGACTGCATCATCTCATGCCAACACGCTTACCACATTCAAATCATTATTCAAATAAAAAAAAAACGATTCGTTTAATCAACAGTGGTTTTTGGTCTTGACTCTAAGGCAGAAGTTTCTGATTGATTTTCGCGCTAACTGCCGTTGACTTGTCTTGCTTCTATTTTCATTTGTTATTGACTTACATTTTTGTGATAAATGTGTGATGTATTTTTTGATTTAAGCCTAACGATTTTCATTATTAAGGCTTGTAGCCCGAATATACGTTTATTATTATTGTTACATATTCAAAGATAAAGAGAAATTACAAATAAGTTAAAGTACAACAGCTAAGTACGAAAGAAATTATGCCATGGAATTAGTTCAAGGTTCTTCGTAAAATCTGCCAAATAACTTAAGCTACTCTATCTCCATACAACGTGAGAGGAGAGATCGAGCATTGCCCTTGGCTAATGGAAGCTCTGTCTACGCACCTGATGTCTATCATTATTCATGCGAATTGCTGTTATGTCGCATGTATTTGATACAGCCGCTGAAGCGTCCTTTGGCCAAGTTCCGTACACCGTCACCGCCGTTGGGATACATTGCCAACAAAATTCGTCACATTTTGGTCCATTTTCAGCATGCTTTCTATTTGAGGCCGCTTCGAGACACACATCACCATTCGTGCTCGCTTCGTCAAAGACAGAGGGCTTCAGCGGATGTACAATGGTGATGTCAAGTGATCAAGATGGCACCAAAATGTCTATAGGACGGGAGAGCTTCCGTGAGTCATCTAGTCCAGCATCCTGTTCTAGACGAGGATTCAGAGATGCTTGACGGCAAAGATCATGTATGACTTTACGGATCTCATTATGACGCCGAACAATTGAAGTATTAAATGCTTTGAACAACCAATAACCCGTAGCAACATTTGAAGCTGAATTTCCTAGCAACAAGAAAACACCCAGCCTACTGGACTCCGCTGTCACAATGAATCACTGTAATCGACATAAGTTCGATTTCTTCCAAAAAGCAGATCAAAAGACATAATTGTGAATTTCAGGCAAAGATTGAAGTTTCAATATTGAATTTAGCAAAATGAAAACAAATTGAACGAAACATTTAGGGCTAATGGATATACAATTATCCGACGTTCAAGAAACAAAAACTGACGGCGAAATGCGTTGAAAAATAATGAAATAATGTGTTTGAAAATGGATTACATAGCCTAAGCAATGAAATGGACAATGCAAAATGCAATGATGTAAGACTCATCAGAAAAACAAGAACACTGGTAAATATTTTACAAAAGCGAAGAGAAAACAATGTAGGCTAATAATGTAAACCTAATAATTTTTGCATGGAATGTCTTCAGGTCACTTCCAATGATGTGCATGTGTCATTATCATGTTTCTGATCGGCCATGTATGCAAAAATGGGGTTATATGTGGATTAAATTGCAAAATACTTGTTTTTGCCGACATTAGGAGGCTTGCCAAATCTGAGTGTGTTTAGCTCTATGGATAAATGTTCATGAGCATGGTAAAAAATGACTTGAAGACATATCATGCCGAAAATTATGGCTCTAGACTTACAGTCCGTTTCATAAATAGCTAGAAATTAGTTAAACCAGCAACATTTTATAGTAATCAGCAAGTTTTTAACTATAATTGAATGAATTTGCTTCCTATATCATACTAAAATATTTTTCTTTGTCACATATTGGTCCAGTAAGGGCCTAGTCCTTAAAAGGACTGATGGGTACATTCCCTAGTAGCCAGATTCGTCTCCTCTAAGTTCTACTGCCTTTCAGATACGATCAGGCATACTGCCGATCAAATTTCTGATCATTTGTTGATCAATCTGATTCCACTCCTGCCTCACTAACGATTCCAACCGATTCAAATCATTGTCAGGACAAATTCGTCGACGAACTCGCCATTTCAGGATAGACCAAACATTCTCGATTTGATTCAAGTCAGAAGACCTTGCGGCCACTCTAAGGTTCGTATTCCTGCCTGTCTTTTGTACAATTGAGTTGCCCTGGCAAGATGGCATGGAGTATTGTCATCCATGAGAATCCAATCAGATAATGGATCACCTAAACTGAATGCTAAAGCGTAGATATGTTCTTCGAGCACTCGAACGGAGCGTCCGGAGTTCATATTTCCACTCATAGCACTACTCGATGTAAAGAAACGATCAGGAATGTCTTGCCCAAACTTAATCTAAGGCGTAGAAGTCCATCTTTGAATTTTAATCAGACAGCTGCCTCATCCGTCCAAACAATACATGACCACTGATGTGTCAAATTTCATACTATAAATATTTCGTTGCATTGTGACAACGGGTGCGATTACACTAATAGAAAGTAAAATATTGCTTTCGATATATTCATTATTTTGCTAAGTTAAAAATAATTCAAATTTTCCAAAATATCAAGTCAAGTTATGTAATTGTCAATTTCTTTCGTTCAACTGATGTCTGATATGCAGAACTGGAATCATCGACATGTGATTTGATCATATTGCCACAATCAATTTTATAGCAGCAAAATTGCAGCATTAATACTATCAAAATAAACAAATTAGATTCAAGTTTAGAAACCAATTCTTTTCAGTCTTATCTCAGCCTTCAAAAAACTTACCTCTATTTAACTAACTGAATCAAAGCCAAGTTTGGAGAAATAACAAAGGTCGAGTACAAACGACTTGCACATTCTTGAACAAACGAATTTTTGTACATTCTGAAGATGCTTCGGAGAAATCATTAGAAGATTAATTGTCAATGTCAATTCTACTCACATTGAACGTCCAATTTCATTGTTTTCTCTGATCCATTCACAAATCCGCAGACCAAGGACTTTCCATTGTCGGAACGAAGAGGTTTTATCCACCAACCCAATTCCCTCACTTCATATCCTTCACTGTCAGCCTTTAGAGTGTCATTATCCCACCTGCCAAGATCTCTTCCTCCTGAAAATGAGAATTACTTCAGCAGACAGTTTCACAGAAGGAAGAACATTCACTCACCAATCGTCGCCTTTATCCTTCTAGAATGAGAAGAATCTCCTGCCTGCACCTCACAGGTGATGTAAGCGTCCTTAGAAGCAGCTACAGGATAGTTGTGGTGTCTGTCTTTGATCGTTAAGTTGCGAACAGAAGGACTCCATCTGACCGTCAGACGTTTTGTCTTGACACCTTTCTTTCCTTGGTCGGCCTGTTTATGGTGAAAAACATTAATCATTCAAAAGAAAACATAAAAACTATCAGGAATTATAAGAATTGGTCAAAGATTTTATAGTCACAAGTGGATGATGAGTCGTTTCAGATGCCTCTGTATACTTCGGTTATATTTCTACAACGAAACATTCGAAAATCATACGATACAAGTGATTATATGAGTTATCATTATTCAAAAGGTTTGGTGGAAAAGACTTCAGCAACAAAAAGTTAAGAAGCTTCCTTCAGTGAAATAAGGACAGCAATCATAATTGTCCTAGATTATTAAAGCTTCCATTTTATATAAGAGGATAAAATGTAGGAGGTCTGCTTCATCAGCATATTAGATTAGGAAAAGGAAGCAAAGTTGATTTCGCGTTTTAATGCTACATTGACTAAGCGAATAATGAGACAGTTTTCACTTTTTATCGATTACAGATGGAAAAAAAATTTCTCTTATTTCAGAGATACGAGGAAAAGAGCGATGAATAAAATCACAAAGAAAATGAAAGTTAGAAAGAAATATTTTGTGTGACCTTTCAAGTGGGAGCCAGATCAGCCAGATAAACTTGATACAACTGATACATTTTACATTAACCAAAGCGTTGATAGCTTGAAAGTGATGGTGATAGAGAAAGAAATGTACTCATAAACAGAATTACGACTCAACAGCGAACGTTCAACACACTACGCATGATAGCAAAGATAACAAAATATTGGAGAGTAAAGTCTCTTATGTCACGTGCCAATTTCGAATCAATGCTCTCATGAACATTTAGTACAAATTTGAAGCGACTTCTTTGCGGTTGACGTCATAATGGCAAACATCCTGGCTGCTACTATTGCCATCTTGCGATTTAACTACTTTATCACACACTGGAAGTTAAGAATGACTTGAAGACATGAATTGCCTGGCTACAGGGCTACAGGAATTGCACCAGGTCAAGATCCGGATCCCGGATCCATCGAAGAGTGTTTATGATAAAATGAAACATCGTCTGAAATGGAGAATGTAACTGATTCAAAGGAGATTTCAATGGAGGAGGCTCAATGGAGCGTAAGCTTGCAGGTTTCGACAAAGACTCAGACAGCCTCAGAATCTTCATATCTTAGTAAGGAATTCAAGTTGTTTGAGGCAAAGAAATTGAGAGTTTCTCTTGATGAATTGTACAGACAACTGTGAAGGAGAACGGGCACTCTCTGCCGCGCAGTAAAACAACGCAGCACACTGATGAAGGGTGGTGAATCCACCTGAAACATGCATGGTTGCTTCCACAATAGTCGCTTTTTCTAAAGAAACGTCTTTGCTGAATGCATCAAGAAATGAGATGATCCAATGGATCAACAATAAGAAGGCAGCACGTCTTATATAAAACAGTTGAGATATTATCACTAGCAGTAGCTTGTTATTGGAGGTGCGATAGAATTTTCCAAATGTCACAAACCTTGAAAGCGGATAACCATTAGTTATGAACAAGATCATCAAGATAATAAGAATCCGAATTCGAAGATTCATGGCACCACAATAAATGTCAGTAATTCCATAAGAATGTGATTTTAATTGCATTGTATGATTGAATATCCCGCATTTGTTCTGATAATTGTCCGCCGTTCAGAAATGTTCGCTCTAAGTCCAGGCCGGGGACGAGAGATAAAAAATGGCGCTAGGTCGCAAACGAAATAGAGGCTGATCTATTCGATATTGGTCAGACAACATAGCCTATCATAGATTATTTGTCTTGTCTACTGCAAAGTGGTCAGGCATTATATAAGTCTGCGTGATAATAGATTCACGACCTACATGCATTCTAATCATAGATACAGGGACTAAGAAAGTTTCAGAAAATAGCATATAAAAACTGTAGAATTCTATCTCAACATGGTAAATTTTCCCATTTTGATTCCACCTTATTTCCGGTATTCGTCTAGAAATATCAAAAATGCGACATTACTTGGGGCACCTGTCTTGCCTTCGACTACAGCATTTGTTATTGAGAAGAAGAAAGAGCAAATATTACGACTAATAAGAAAAATTAAAAATTACTAATAAGTTGTAAGCAAGGATAATAGCATGTGCAGTGGAGGAATGCTGTCTAATTCCGAACTGATTGTCACCAAGATGTCATGATAATTCGCTTCCTATAGTCCCTACTACTGCAATTTTTCTGACTCTGGGAGTAGAGTTATAGCGCGATTTGGAAAACCAAAGGACGGAGGATTTGAGAACAGGAATTATGTCCGCCACTTTCCCGGCAGAATGGAAACGTCTCTGTTGAAAGTAATCAGAAATGAGATAATCCAATGGATCAACAAGAAGAAGGCAATACGATTCATATAAAATAGTTGGGATATTACCACTACCAGTAGCTAGTTATTGAAGGTGCGATAGAATTTTCAAAATGTCACAAACCTAAAAGTGGACAACCACTGGTCATTAAAAGAATAAGAATCTGGATTCGAGGGATTCATGGCTGGCACTACAATAAAAGTCAGTACTTCCATAAGAATGTGATTTCAATTGCATTGTATGATTGAATAATTAATAATTGTCACCAATGCCCGTCCTATTAGATGCTGCAGCAACCACATTTCATGGGTGTTTGCCAACCTGACATCAATTGAACGTTTCTATGAAATATTGCTCATCATTTATTATTGCAGCAACTTAGAGATGTCAATCCACTTACACGTCATTGCATGTAGCGTTTGCACATTTCACTACAAACTAACATGGAATAACTAGATATGCCCAGCTTCAGATTCGGTTCGATTCAGACGTGTCATAGCATCGAAAACTTTCAGATCTGAACCTCTCTCGCATCGCGGCACCCTCTGTGTGGACACTGATGCCGCAGCACCCCACATTCCGGATGCAGTAGTTTCCGGTAGCTGACTACTCTCTACAAAGATGCTAACCGCTCGGAATCACTTTCTTGTTTCACCGGTGCAATGGCGCTGTGGGAAAGTGTTCGCTCTGCGTCTGGGAGAAGCAAGTTCAAAGACTTTCAAAATGCTCTCACTCTGTGTTCTGCTTAACATTCATCACAAAAGAATGTAAAATCAGGTGATTTTTGTAGTTAAATATTTGACCGACATATCAACAACTAAAATGTTCAAGGTGAAGATTTTATGCAAAAAACTTGTTTTCAAATATTTCCAAGTGCATATAGAAAAATATGAACATTTCTAAAGTGAATTGTTACAATTATTCATGCATACATTTCCAAAATTCCTATAATGTCGTAACGATGCCCGCCTGTGTCGATCTTGCAAGGTATTGGTTATTGGTACATTATGGAACTACAAAACCCCTACCAACAGTAAGATGATGATTCACTCACCGACTTTCCTGTACACGTCACATTCCGGCCGTTGTATTGCGGAGTAGCCAACAAGGAAACGGTCAACTTCTGATCAGAAGACGGAAGACTGTGGACGGTGGTGCCGCGCATTGTGAAAGGAAACTGTCTCTTCGTCTCCGAGCTTACCCCTCTTGATTCGAATACTTGAATGAAATTCTGTCCTTTTGTTTTTGTGATGAGGACTCGAACACCTCCAGGATTGAATTCCAACTCAATCTCATGCAAATCTCTGTCCTCAGACGAACACGTGATGGAACGGCTCTCCTTTTCTTGTAGCTCAGAATCTCCGACATCAAGACTCAGAGGCAGCGGCAGTTCTGTAAGTGAAATTCCTCTGAACAATATGAAAACAATGAGGACAAATATCGATGAATCAATTATCAATCATAAGGAGGAGGGACTTATCGAATCCGGTGGACTCAGATGTCATTTCCACGGCAACCCTGCCAATTGGATTCATCGAAAATCTGTTGACGAAGAATTACAAAAAATAAAATAAAATAAAATTTTGTCATCGTTTGAATCTATCGTGTTAATATTGGAAATAGTTGACAAATAGCTAATTAAAAATTAATGAATGAATTCAATAGATTATAATGTCTTATCTAATCGAGAGAATACTTTGAATGGTCATTCAGAGTCAAAATTTCATCAAATTCATTCATGCACCTCAACAGAAGAAAAGAGAGTGTTGACATCGTCAATGTTTCTTAGAAAGTTTTGATAACTCGTTGAAAATCATTCATCGATGGATCTGATGAAAGCATTTTACATCTTCAGCATTTTACGAGAGAATTCCAGCAATTTCGACATCCTAGACATTTGATGATAAAAAGCTCAAATTCGAACCCGAGTTCATCTTCATCAGAACTCTTCAGCTGTTCTATTCTCTCTCTCTCCTCAATGTCTATCTGTCACCGCTCAGGGAACACAGGAAATGTCTTACTTTTCACGTTGACGTTCCTCCTCCTTTCACCACTTCCATGTCTGTTTGTCGCCGTACATTCTATTGCCGTTTCTCCTTCAGTTGTGTTCATCGGCAATCGGAAATTCAGCAAGTTGTTTCTTCCAGAGAATGTTCTCCTTTTAATTCTGACTGTCATTTCGGCTGGAGGATTTGCGTCTGCCTGACATCGAATTGGCGATCCCACGACAGCACTCACCGAGAACTCCGTTATTCTTGGCTTATCTGTAAACGTGAGACAATCTTTTAACAACATTTAAAAGATGTTTCACTATCGTTCCGTTTCTCACAATCAACACATTTGAACAATTGAAATCATAGCTGTCTTATAATCGCGCTATTGTGACTGTATCCGTCATCCATCGTTCTCCTGGAAGCAATTCTAACACATATCGGCTCTTTCTCAAGTTAATTGCAAGACATGAAGAAAACTTAGAAGAGAAAGATGTGCTCAGACTTGAACAATTCAAGCAAGAAAATTCCATGGCAGTAAAACGTTCATCGATAACGTTCAGCAAAACATTCCTTCATATTGTTCAGTTGGTTTGGGCCATTCCGAGTCGCACTAATGAGTTGTTGTAGAGGGAAACGCAGCGTCTGCGGCCGCCATGGAATTTTCGTGCTAAAGTTGTTCAGATCTGTGGATATCTTTCTAATCTATGCCCAGGGGAACTGACACTCCACAATCTTTATGAAGATAGCTTGATCAATAATGTTTCGATTCTATATTTTAATGTGAGCGACCACTCGTTCATAAACCGTGCCTCTTGACCTCCACAACCCAAGCTCAGGTAATTGCATTCTCTAATCGCAACTTGAAAAATGTGCCTCTACTTAATTTACTTGATTTTGCTGACTATTTCGTGTTATCTTGAGAATATCAAGGGATTATGTCAGCCGAAACTTTTCAAATTGCATCCATCGTTGATTTATACACCATCGGTATTTCCGGGGTTGTCGATAAACATGGTCTACTAAGGAAGTGTCATCATGTTCATGGTTCTTGTGGGAGAAGAAAAAGCGTCGTCGTTTGGAGAGGATCTGTCGCAGATCAAAATTATCTCACGATAAGACAGATTTCGTAACTCAAAGGAATTTTGTAACTAACACCATCTTCAAAACAGCAATGCTGCTCTAACATCATGTCATCGAACTCAAAATGTCTGGAGTGCTATGTAGGGCTAAATATTTCTTATTTCGAAAAGCCGATCATACTCTTCCATCAGTTGACTCTGCTAAAGTTAGCGTTGAGACCTTCTCATAATTTTATGGTGATGAAGAGTATTCGAAAAAAATTTGCCTACAAAGTGTGACCGTTATCAAATCGACTTTCGACGCTGTCCCTTCAGATCAAAATTACGATATTCTAAAGAGAACAAACACGAGATCGAGCCTTCTAGATTCCATTCCTACACCGAAGCCATTTTTGTACCAGTTCCATGTTGACCTGCAAATTCATCTCTTAGTACAGGAGTATTGCCTTAATCATTGAAAGAAAATATTGTGAAACCAATAAAGGTGTCAAAAAAAACTTGTACTCCAAATATCGGCCAGCATCTCAGTTGACATTTCTCTAGCTGTTTTTGAAGAATCTGTTTTCCGGTGTATTAATTACTTCTTAACATGAGTCGTGAGCACAGAACAGACGGTGTTTTTGAAGGATTGAAAGACACGGGCGGTTGGCGTTTATGACGGCGCCTAGGATCTTCATGGAGGCACCCAAGGACTTCATGGTTGTGTCTTGGATCTTCATGAGGGTGCCTAGGGACTTCGTAAGAGTGCCTCGGATAATCAGAAGGGCGCCTAAGGACTTCATAAGAGTTCCTCTCGGATCTCCATGAGGGGTATAAGGACTTCATAAGAGTGCCGAGGATCATCATTAGGACGCCTAGGGACTCATAAAAGTGCATCGGATCTTCATGCGTGCAACTAGGGACTTCATAGGAGTGTCGAGTATCATCATTAGGGCGCCTAGGGACTTCATAACAGTGCCTCTCGGATCTTTATGAGGCGCCTAGGATCTTCATGCGGCGCTTAGGATCTTCATGAGTGCGACTTGGATCTTCATGAGACGCCTAGGATCTTGATGAGGCGCCTAGGATCTTCATAAGAGTACCTCTCGGATCTTCATGCGGCGCTTAAGATAATAATAATAATAATAATGAAGTGTTTATTGAAGAATAATGAAAATCATGAATACATTATACACTTTCTGACACTGCACATACATAGCATAAAGTAACCATAAAAGGAAGATACACTGGCACATCTATCATACTCATGTCAAGTTAACAAGCTAATAGCAAATATAAAATATTCAAATAAGCAAGAGTAGAAATTACAAGAAATTACCGTTGCTTAACATACATGCCCAATAGAAAAAAGAATCGAGCCATCTTGATGTTGAACAGTAAGGCAAAAAATACCGTCCTGAGCGAGACATGATTGGTGGAACCAGATCATGAAGGGGGTGGGCAGGATCTTTACACTTCTGCAAGAATTTACATGCTAGTTGATTACGCGACTGAGCAAAGTCAGGAATCGCATCGCATGTACGGCATTCCCCGCAAATGATGCGGTGAGCTCTGCTCCTTAATCTGTCAACCTTATGTACAACTGAGCTTGAGAGCTTACCAAAAACTGGAGATGCGTACAAAATTACAGACATAATGCATGCATTGAAAACTTCAAATAATTGTTTCTTGTTCACGTAAGGCTTCAAAGACCGGAGAACATGCAACCGTCGAGAAGCACAGAGTGTAACACGATCGAAATGACAGTTCCATTTCAAATTGTTCTCAATTGTTACCCCTAAGATGTTCACGGAGGAAGTCAGTTGAATGTCATCATAAGGAACAACAGAAAAATTCCGAGAGCGATGGAAAAACAATTGCCTGCATTTACTGTGATTTAAATACATGTGGTTCTCTTCAGACCAAGTCGGCACTATCGAGAGATTTGAAGGATTCGGTTCTTGATTGCAGCACGACTCAACAAGGGTTAGGTCATCTGCATACTTGATCAATCGAGCATTAGGACTGTCGACTTTCAGTTCAGCGATAAACAGCGCGAACAGATACGGTCCCAAAACGTACCCTTGGGGAACCCCTGAAGTGGCCACGAACGTCGGTCCAACTTTGCCATTCAAACTTACTCTGAGATGACGGTCGACAAGATAAGAATGCAACCATAGAAGGAACCCCTTGTTGAAATCCATACTCAGAAGGATATTGATTAGGCGCTGAAACTGAGGTTTGTCGAATGCCTTAGCGAAGTCGAGGCAAGTCAGTCTGACACCCAAATTGTTAGGATCCTCCATAAAAGATGTAACACAATCATGGATATCAATCAGCGCTCCAGTGGTCGAGCCAAGTGGTCTGAAGGCGTGCTGATTTTGACCAAAGAAGCGCAATAAATCATGCTTCATTCCGGAGAGAATTAAGCGCCCGAAAACCTTCGATACAATTGGCAGCAATGAAATCTGCCTGTAATCATTGGCAGTAGGATTTACCTTCTTGGGAATCGGACGCACGAAAGCATGTTTCCACACGTCAGGGAATTTCCTGGTCGCTACCGACGCGCGGTAAATGTCACAGAGAGGTTCACATATTATATCAGCACTCTCATACAAAAGACGAGCACAAATACCGTCGGATCCTGATGACTGCCTGAGTTTTAATTGCTTCAGGAGACGATAGACGTCCAAGGGATCAATGTCGACGTTCCAGTGCTCATCCACAAAGTCGCTCAATTCTTCATCACGCGCATGGTTAAAAGAAAGCTTGAAAATCTCAGACACTTCGAGGAGGAATTGACTCAACTCATTACCAGCCTTTGCAGTAACGTAGGGCTGCTGCTTTCCCTGGAACTCGCGGACGACACTCCAGATATTTTTATCTTTATTGATGACATTGCTGCTCCATTTCGCTTTGGCTTTGAAAATTTCAACATGAATCTTGTCCTTCAAATGATTATATATCGGCCAATTACGGGATCGATAAGCAGACCAGCGATCATTAATGAGTTTTTTAAGCAATGGAGTAAGCCATGGTTTATCCTTGCTTGTAAGTTCAACCTCGTATTGCGGAATGATGGACATTGCTTCAAAAAATATCTCATAAAAAGCCATGCATTTCTCATCTACGTTTACAGCGTTGTACACTTTTTCAAATTTAGAAGATGACAAATCAGACAAAAACATTTGCATATTGCCGAGTCAGTAGTCAAAAACTTTACGAACAGTTCTTTGATGTCTCACAGAAGTTACAGAGGAAGGCAGAAATACACAACAATGATCTGAAGTAGACAGAGAAGTAGACAGAGGGGAACCAACAGTGGCTGGAGTTGGATAATAATTCTCCACATTTTCTGAAATCCAGATCTGATCCAGAAACGAATTACCCCGTGTCGGTGCCATAACTTTATTTACACATGTAAAGCTATAACGGAAAAGATTTGTGTTAAAGTCATTGAAATCACCGCAAAAAACCAGGCTTGAGTTCGGGTACGTATCTAAAATCTTGTCAACGAAGAACGTCAAACTCTCACTGACACCTCGATGAGTACTTGAACACAAGTTCGGCAGGATGTAAATACAAAGTACCACAACATTAATAACAGGAAGTCAAACACTTATGTACTCAATACATTCAATAGACGGTTGCTGCAAAACGTGCGGTTTGTACAAATGATCAGCGTATATACATACACCACCTCCAATACGATCAACTCTGTCAGATCGAAAAAGAAGATAGTTTTCCAATGACAAGAAGTTATCTGAGATTTCATCTGTTAGCCAAGTTTCTGTGATTCCGATAAGTCCTGGTAAAAAAATATTCACCAAAACTTGAAGTTCATCAACTTTATACAAAATAGAACGAGCATTTAATAACAGCAATGATGGGTAGCACACAGATGGTAAAATCACAGACGAAAATTTTTGATTGAGTCACGACTCCGTACCTGACCTCTGTAAATTACTACGTCTAAGCCAGCTGCTTTTTGGCGTCGAAGCTCTTGTCGAAGGAGAAATTGTTCGTGCTGTTGCTGTTTCGTTAAATCATTGGAGACGAAAGCATTTCTGAACTGGGTGGAATTTCTTAAATCTTTAGATTTTCGAATGAATTCTGCCTTAGTGAAACTGTCTTGAAAACGAACTTTTAAAGGCCGCACCCTGTCTCTAGCCAGCTTTCCAAATCGATGCATTGTAGCAGCTTTCACATGCCCAAGTCCAAGATCCTCGCACATTTCCTGAACGCTCATCATGTCAGCCTCCTGACGCTCTTTCAATGTCCCATCGGTTTTTTCTCTCAAACCATGGATGATAGCATTATCGCGCCGTCTTTCACGCTCCTCAACCTCCCACAAAACGTCCTCGAGATTAAAAGATTCCTTAACTTCATTAAGCGAATGACGCAGTCCATCAATTTCCTCTTGCTGTGATTCTTGAATTTCACGAACATTTCTAACCATAGAAATTGACAACAATAAGACCTCTAGAATGGAAATTAAGCTTCATGCAATGCACAATAACGGCACATAAATCGCACGCATTTTCACTTAGATACACTTGTCAACGGCTGTTTCATTGGGTTAGAATCAGTCACATGAGTAAATCGAAGCTTTTAATTGGTTCTTCATGCCCCAACTTAGTTCCCTCGGATGTGCCGCGACCTTGAGTCAATTTCCATTCTAGAGAACTTCAGATAAACAGTTCATTTCTATGTTTCTAACAGAATTTTCAATCCCCAGCATGCGGTCATCAAGCCTACGCAAATCACTGTGCAATTGGAGAAATTCGTCCTTTATACTCTGTATGGAAACTAATAAATCAGCCTTAGACTCTTCGACGATAGCACGAATATTAGCCAAAGTCAAAGGTTGTGGGGCATCATTAAAAGATTGACTTGACCGGAGTTGTCGCTGACGAGGCATGAAAAACAGATTACAAAATAAATCCAACTCAGGGCTCGAACGCAATACCGCTCGGAAGGTGACCACAGGCAAGTACCGCACGACTACACCAGCAGTAGACGCTAGTGTATGTTAAGCTCGTACCCTATCAGCGACTTCAACTTTACGACTTGCAGCCGGACAGTGCACGTGACACTTAGATTCAACCGCGCCAACCGAGATGGAAGAGGAGTAACACTCACTGATAGTCACAAAGTGACAGCAAAAAGACGAAAAAGGCCTGTAACATACGATCGCGTTGATATTCAGTGAAGTGAGTGGCACCGTTGTGACGACGGATACGAGAGGAACACAAAGATGTAAAAAATTCCGATCAGTGGATCACGCAACGACGAGAACTAAGCAAATCACACTTTCCTGACACGAGAGAGACAGCGACGTCGTGCACCTTCGACGATCAGCAGGATCTTCATGAGTGCGACTTGGATCTTCTTGAGACGCCTAGGATCTTCATGTGGCGCTTATGATCTTCATGAGCCGCCTAGTATCTTCATGAGGTTGCCTAGGATCTTCATGAGGCGCCTCGGATCTTCATGCGGCGCTTAGGATCTTCATGAGTGGGACTTGGATCTTCATGAGAGCGCCTAGGATCTTGATGAGGCGCCCAGTATCTTCATGAGGTTGCCTAGGATCTTCATGAGGTTGCCTAGGATCTTCATGAGGCGCCTCGGATCTTCATGCGGCGCTTAGGATCTTCATGAGTGGGACTTGGATCTTCATGAGAGCGCCTAGTATCTTGATGAGGCGCCTAGTATCTTCATGAGGTTGCCTAGGATCTTCATGAGGTTGCCTAGGATCTTCATGAGGCGCCTAGGATCTTCATGCGGCGCTTAGGATCTTCATGAGTGGGACTTGGATCTTCATGAGAGCGCCTAGGATCTTCATGAGTGCGACTTGGATCTTCATGAGGCGCCTAGGATCTTCATGAGCCGCCTAGTATCTTCATGAGGTTGCCTAGGATCTTCATGAGGCGCCTAGGATCTTCATGTGGCGCTTATGATCTTCATGAGCCGCCTAGTATCTTCATGAGCTTGCCTAGGATCTTCATGAGGCGCCTAGGATCTTCATGTGGCGCTTATGATCTTCATGAGCCGCCTAGTATCTTCATGAGTTTGCCTAGGATCTTCATGAGGCGCCTAGGATCTTCATGCGGCGCTTAGGATCATCATGAGTTGGACTTGGATTTTCATGAGTCGCCTAGGATCATCATGAGGGCGCCTAGGAACTTGATGAGGTTGCCTAGGATCTTCATGTGGCGCTTACGATCTTGATGAGGCGCCTAGGATCTTCATGCGGCGGTTAGGAACTTCATGAGTGCGACTTGGATCTTCATATGGTGCTTCGGATCATCGTGAGGGCGCCTAGGAACTTGATGAGGTTGCCTAGGATCCTCATGCGGTGCTTCGGATCTTGATGAGGACGTGTGACTTATGACTTATGACGTGTGACTTATGACTTATGACGTGTGACTTATGACGTGTGACTTATGATTTATGACGTGTGGCTTGTGACTTATGGATTCTGACTAAAGGCTTATCGTGAGTGCCTCCGATCTTAATCGCGCTATATTTGTTGGTCACATCCACGTCAGGATTTTCAAATTCAACATCTAATGAACATTATGGTGGATATTCTAGTACTACGTCGACTGGAAGTAATTTGATTGTTTGCACCAATCATGATTCTACGCTCCTTCATAGACATAAGCGTGTGATCATCCCCGAAATTCCAAGCATTATGCTTTCCGATCTTTGATCCTAAGACAACAAGATGGATGAGATGGAACAACGTTTGAGTAATGTGTAGCCATCTACTGTCTATCTATCTGTCTATCCGATACCTATTTCACTGCCAGGATATCAAATTATCAGGAAAGATCGCTACACGGACTCCTAGATATCATGGTTTATTTATTCATGATCAAGAGTTCATGATCGCGACAAGTATGTTAGTAGCATTATGCACGGAAATGCTTCCCGTCTATTTGCCATTGTGTCCTTTCCATCGTCTCATTGACTACGTTAGGCCTCCTGCCTGGCTTTTACTTTGACGTTGGTATATTAACCTAACATCGGTAGCATATTTTAACAGAGAAAGCTCTAAAGAATGCACGACTCATTGTGGTACAAGACAGGGTGCCATTCTCCCTCCTTGTCTGACTAACATTGTACCCTCTATTGAATGAGTTGGAAGCCAGTGGCTCTGGTGTGTTTCTTCATGATTGCCATGTTCCTGCAGTCTGTTATGCGGATGGTCTCCTTATTTTGATTTATACTCTTATATTTATAAACTGATTTATCATCTTATCAGAAAAGGTTGCAATCCTTACTCGACAATGCATCAGATTTTGCAAATAAATGGAGACTTTCATTCATAAATCCAGACCTTAATAAGACGAAGAGTCAATAAATTGTGTTTGGTTCTTGGATGCTTAAGGCTTTGCCGACGTGGACTCTTAGCAATCCAAACATGTTTATTTGTGAGCAATCGACACACCTCGGTATTGTGTTGACTAGTCATTTGGATGGGAATGTGCATGTCGAATCTCAGATCAAGCGAGTTCGAGGATCTTTCTTCAGCTTAACTCCAGTTGGCATGTTCAACAAAGTCTTGCCGCAAAATCATTGATCATTAGGCCCTTAATATCCCAAGGGTTCAACATGTTCTTCGCATGAAAGCCATGCGTACTCTTTCCAGCAGCTTTGCTGATGACTACCGTACCGTCTCAAACAAGTTTTTCTGAAAAAACCTTCAAGCTGAGAGTGGCATCGTCGAAAGCCTGCGAACAGCATTTTGTTTCCCGTGGCCTCCGCTTTCACTGTTTGTCTCATTGCTTTGTCATCATCATTATTTCAATGAATTTGTTTTCCTGGTTGGAAAATAATAGCTTGGTGTAAAAACTCATACATTATAATAGATAATGCATGGATTTCTTCGGTCAGTATTTGTCACAATAACCTCTAGTCTGCGGGTCTTGGTAATTATAGCAAATAGTGACCTCATATCTATGCACATCTATCACTTATTTCTTTCAATCATTTGAATTTTCAGTTATTGATGACAATTCAAATTCAATCTATTAATTCTTGTGAAACCGAAATTTGTCCCGCAATTTTTCCATCACTCAATCTTCTCACTGTGACTTTATATCATACTTTCTGACAAAAATGTGCCGAGCATTTGAATGCACTATCTTATGTGATAGATAATTGTGTATGTGTGCTCATTGCCAGAATATGATTAAATTAATGATCTGCGGAGATTTCAATGACGCAATTGATTATATGAATGATTTGCTGGTTGCCTTTTCCCTTAAAGCCATTGTCAAGGACAACATCAGGAAAAATTGCACAGTGTATACTCGACCAGATTTTCCTCAATATTAATTGTGTCTCCTCTCCAAGAGTGACTGCACCTTTTGGCAAGTCGGACCATGCTGCTGTGTTTTGAAATCCAGATCCCGCAATGAAACCATGTGAGTGTATTTGCATGTGCACCTTTAATGCTGACACTTTTCGACCCATGATGAGTCAGAAAAAGAATGGACAAACAATGGAAACAAAAATCTGCATTCAATAATCGTGATTCGTGCGTAATCATTTTGCAGTAAAACATTGGTTTGCTAACATTTTTAAACGATATGCGTCTGTCATTTCGCAATAAAGCCTATTATTATTATTATTCTGGTTCTCAATCGTATGATATCACTTTTTTCGGTCGGAGACCTACTAGAACTCTGGGAGATCCAGCACTAACCTTAAGATGTGGGCGCTGCCGAGGAGTGCAGCCTTGATCAATTCTGGTACATGATGGTGACCAGGGATCTTCTGCGAGAACTAATAGTAATAACAAGCATATATTTGAAGATTTAGTGACTCTCTGAGTTTTGATATCGTCTCATTCGAGCGCTGTGGTATTCTTTCTCTCAGGATCGTCTATCTGTGAAATTGTCTTTGACATATGATGAAACGTCTGGTGCTCAGTTCTTCTAACCCATTTTCATCAAAGGTCTTCTACTTGATTGGAATGTGCTCTATGATGCGGATGACTCTTCTCTGAACGGCTTCAAGAGGGTTAAACTGCGCTTTTGTGATGTTGAAATGCATACAGGGGCGCCATATTCTAGAATACTGCGCATACCAGCACAATGAAATTTGACAACATCTGCATCTCCGAAACCTGATCGCATAAACTCATTTAAAAAAATGTACCCTCAGTTGTGCCTTCTTGATTATTTTCAGCATGTGATCTAACCAAGACAATTCATCATTGATGATGAAACCAAGAATCTTCGATTGACGAATTGGACTGATTCTTACCTCTTTCGACTTCTGTTTGATTCCCATTTAGCTATTTCCTTCCTTTAAAGCTCATTCTCATTATTATTCTTATTATTCTCAATTATTGTGGTATTTCATGAGCTGCATACGCTGATATAAAAACCCAGATACCCATTTACACAGCCACACAGGAATATTCAAGCCAAATAGCTTGCGAACGCGATTGTTATGATCATATCGATCGAATGCTTTAGAAAGATCAATTAAAAGAATTCTATTTATATAACCATGGTATGCATTCCTCAATAGATTATCCATCATAGCAAGCATGGCATGTGTAGTTGAGCCGTCGTTTTGCCAAATTGATTAGGAACTAATTTGTCACGTATGTAGTGCAATATATTTCCCACCATTATTCTAGAACCATTCTACAACAATTTTATTGCCGACACAAGTAAGACTTATTGGTCTGAAATCGGATTCTACTGATTTTGGCTTTCCTGTTTTACTGAGCGCAGTGATGGCGGAACTTCTCCACATTGCAGGCCAGACACCTTCTCTGATTGGTCCGGTCAATATCTGACAAGTCTTTCCAAATTCAATTAGGATTACCGTCTGGTTCTAGCGATTTTTGTCCACTTAAATATCGCTCAACATGTCTTCAACAGACTTCACTGTTGGGAAAATATGATCAGCAATAAAATGATCATCAATATGATTGTCAAAAACATTCTCACTTGAATGTTCAATATCTTCAGCAACCGATGCGAAGAAGCTGTTGATTGATTCGATGAAGGATTGAACATTGCCGTTGATTCAGCCTTGGGGTATGCGCACCAAGTACTCCGATAACTATTGGAATAACTTCAGATTCAACTATTATTATATGTTATTATTATCATTATTAAATAGTGTCAGCTGAAGCCACGCCTTGGTTAACTTTCGCTGACACTTTTTACTGACACTCAGAGACAATAATCTGATGAGATCAATTCATTCCTCTCTATCACCACTCATTCAATCGCTAATGTTCGGACTCTGTCTGATGACGCACGAAGCACGACTATTGAAGGCATATCTTTGCCTCCATTGTTTGTCCATTTCTTTCTGACTCATCATAGATCGAAAAGTGTCACCAATAAAGATGCACGTGTAAACAACGCACCCTAAAGTGCACAAAAAGGTTCGCAACTATTCGAAGCAAAATGTCTTTTCTTTTCATAGAACTATTAACCTTATAAATTGAAATGTTGTCACCGGACTTGATTTTGAAGACATAGATTTTTGCTACTATTGCACTAAATAATGTGTTGTGCTATGTTTTTGATACTGTCTTTCACTAGTCACTGCTAGATTTTGGAATAATGAGCCTTCTTGGTTAAATGGACAACTTAAAATTCAGATGGACAAGCGTGATCGAGCATTCTCTAAAAAGCAATCCGACAAATATGTCAGATTTCGCACATAAGTTATTAACTTCAACTGTGTGCTGTAACGATGATACCTGAAACTGATGAATCTTGCCTCTCAAAGTAAAGATTTCAAGGCTTTCATCAAATCACAAATAGTCTTCCTCTTCATCGTCAGACTCAAGTAACTATTTTTCAGACGCTTTCGTATCAAATTGCTCTGAGTTTCATGTGGACCTACCGTTCATTGCCTCAACATCCATTGTCGACGAACTTTAAAATTGTTTCTCACCTCAGCAATCTCAAAAGGAAAATGGTGAACCTACTGTAATTCCTTACTGGGTTTTCAGAGAGAACGCATCTGTTTCAGCTGGTGCTGTGTCACATATATTGAATCGTCGGAGTCTTTCATGTGGTTACGTTCCACAATTATTCAAATTTCCTGACAGCGCCAAAATGACTAAAACCTCTATCTCCATCAGATTTCAGACCAATTTCCATATTGCCAGTTCTGACAAAGGTCATTGAGAAGATTGTACTCATCAATTGGGTGCCACCTTACTTGATGCCAAAATTGGATCCAGTTTGCGCACATCCCAGGCATGTGTAGAGCTTTGGTGTATTTGAATCACCACATACTGCATTTTCTTGATGGAAATTCTGGAGTTGCTCGATTATTGGCGGCAGATTATTCCAAAGCTCTTGATAAATTGTCATATTTTTCAGTAATCTCGGCACTAGTTGATTATCAGCTTCCTCAACAATTCATATTTTGGGCGATACATTTTTTTTGCGAAGTCGTGAACACAGTGTGTGCGTGTTAACAGGATGTGTCAGAATGGTAAATGGCGCCTGAGTGGCCATACTTCACCTTCTAAGTGGCGTTCCACAAAGAAGCAAGATTAGACCAATACCCCTTGCGGCCGTTGTTGATTCTGGAGATAGCTCCTGAGGGTTTGTGTCTGATGAGCGATTCGCAAGTTGATCTCTTCGCGGCGAAATATTTGTTTCAACCGTCTGTCCGTTTGATCTGATAAGAATGGTAGCCTCAGATAAATGTATCGTCCGTTTCATAAAAAGTGGATCATCCTAAAATTTGACTAAATAAAACATAAGTATGATACAGAAAGCATTTTTCATGTTATTTCATGTCCCTAATATATTTAAATGTCCTTATATAATCTGATAAGCTATGATACAGTAACAGTTCTTAAGAAGCTGATATTTTGTGGCCCTACCCTTATTGTCAATGACATCACCAATTCGTCTAGGCATTGATTCGATGATATCGTTGATTTTTGACCGATCTAACTTTCTCCACTCTCTTTTTAACAGTGACGTAAGTTGTGATACGCCATCTGTAGGTAGCAGTGAACGACGAACGTTACGTTTTAGAATACTCCATACATTTTCTATGGGATTCAGATCAGAAGAACGAGCTGGCCAAGATAATGTCCTAAGCCCTAATTGAGACTTGCATAAGTTGACTCTACTACTCCTGTATCATCCATAAATAACCAAGTCGATGGATCACCAAGTTGATCTGTCATTTGGCCAATGTTCATTCGTAAAACATTCACATAGCGTTCAGAATTCATGGTTCCTTGCTGTATGTGAAGTTCAGAGCGGCCATTGGTCCAAATGCCAGCCCAAATCAGTAGAGTCGCACCACCTTGTACCCGGGGACGATGTAAATGTCTCGGAATTTCCTAATCAGATTTTATCCATAATCTCAATCGACCATCACTATCCTTCAGACGGACTGATGTCTCATCAGACCAGACAACCCGATCCCATTGATTTCGCCAGTGACAATGACTCATTGCCCATCTGAGACGTCTTTTTGTATGCTGATCTGATGATTCGATCTGAGAGGGCCTCTTACAGCTCTTGAAATTCAACTCAATAAGTCTTCTACGAATAGTGGACTTAGGAATAGACGAGTCTAGTGCAGCCATCTCAGTTAACGAGAGACTTGGATCAACTTTAACAAATCTCAAAATTAGGCGGTCTTAGGCGAATATTTGGGTGCTGTTGATTCAAATGTTAAACAAATCATTACTTCATCAAAATGGAGAGATCGTTCTCATCAAACAGATTGAGAACGATCCAGACCATGTGTTGCGACCAATTTCTCGTAAGAGACCCTGCTCTTGTAGAAATCATTCGACTTTGACAGCAGCAACTAGTCGTTTCAGTCGATCTTTTATTCGTTCAGCAGATGCCCGTAATTGTCGCTTGTATGATTCATATTTTTATCACTTTACCTGATTTTTTGATGTCTCTGCAACACGTTCACCGCACATTGTGAACTGACTAAAGTCTCTATCATATTATCGTCGCTATGTTGACGAAGAGGCGTATGACACGTCATAGATGATGGTCGTTAACTGAGATGGTACTCTCAATGTGTCTCGCAAGAGCTCTTGCAACTCTGGATGAAGTTCCCACGTTCTGTCAAATGATGAGGCTCAAAATAACGATTTATATTTTTTCATGAGCCGAGAGATTTTTGCGAAATAAAATGTCGTAGCGGATCATGTTGCATCTTAATGTACATGTCACCAAATCAGAAGTGGCGATTAGGATTAATACATTGGAGCTATTTTTCGATTTTTAGACCTGGAATTTGGTTGTTCTACATGATCATGATTCAATTGAAGAAATTTGTCAGTTTTGAATCCTCTGTCTTTCAATGATAAGTACCATTAATCCACAGAAGTCTTTCTATGTCTGTTGACAGAAAGGCTTGTTGACATTATCTTTGTGAAAATACAATGGCTGGTACAGGAATACTGCGAAAATTACGGTATCATTTATGTACATGGAATATTTTTATTGAATTTGATTTAAAGTGCTCTCTTGCTGTTTTCTTCCGACAGTAATGTGATTCAGTGAGCGGAAACATACGAACATGAATGTATTTTGTGACCACTTCCTTTATCTTTTAGCAAGACTCACGTAAACTTGAAGCTCTGCTTCCATTTTCTAAAAACTTCTATTGTACTCAAGAGGAATGTTCATGCCCACACGTACGACATCTGATTAGTCAGGGATTGTTAAATTATAAAATAAGTACTAGCCAAAACTCAGAACCAGCCATATCTTCGCTGATCTAGCCTCAGATCTGCGAAACAGAAATCTAAGCATGTGATAAAACGTGCTTTATGTCATTAACACCAAGATATTTACTAAAATCAAGAATACATAATCCAGAAGCACACGTATTTTTCTAATTTCCAAGAAAGCAAAATTGATTTTGTTAATCTGAACTAGCCTAATTGAACTAGACTATTTGTGCAACAGTTTTCCAGTTAAATATGATTCGGCGAACTCGGCTGACACGTCCACGTGTCCTTAAGGTCCAGGTTTCGACCCCCTTTCGGACTACCTGCTTGGTGGCGCCTGCAGGTCGTGCCCCCTGGATGCAATCGGTTTCCAGGTCTTGCCCCCTGGATTACTCCGATAGTAACCAAACAACCCACCGAGTCGGGCCGGTTTAAGCCCAGAAGAGCCTTGGCCTAAATAACCAAGGTGAAGACCAACGGCGACGAAGAGCGAAGAGCCACGCGTATCAGTTTCATGCCAGCTTAAACCCCCGACTCACCCCCCCCCCCCAACAAATCCAGGAAGCGACTGTCCAGCAACTGGCGGCGACCTGGTCAGTCAAACCTCTGCGTCTGATGGCATCCACCAAGTCGCCACCAAGTCCCTAAGCCTCATGAATCACCTAAATGAACACTCGAAACAATCACCTCATACTGGACCGGTCGGGGCCCAGGATAAAAACGGCCGCCCTGCAGCCTGGTGCTCCTGGGGTTGCAGAGGAAATTGGGCTACCAGTCGCGAGCAATTCAACAAGCAAAAACAGCGAAAACGGATTTGAGAATTGGAACCTGGAATGTCAGAAGCCTGAAAGACACAATAAAAGTTGAAATGTTGGCACAAGAGCTTTCACATGTTGAATGGGAGATCGTGGGAATCGCGGAGATGAAATGGCCTGGCACAGGGAAAACCACGACAGATGATGGTCATAAGGTTTGGTTCTGTGGTGAAGAGAAGCATATGTCAGGAGCAGGCTTCATTGTGAAGAGGGAGTTTGCGAAATTTGTAATTGAATGTAATCCGTACTCCAACAGAGTCATGTCGATTAGGTTATCAGGCAAACCAAGGAACATAACGCTCGTGCAAGTTTATGCGCCAACAAGCGCTTGTGAAGAGGATGAGATTGAGGAATTTTACGATGATCTCAAGAAAGTAATAGATGCAGTGCCAAAGAAAGATATTCCCATTCCGAAGAAGAAAACTAGTCGAAAATGCTGCGAACATCGAACGATTTCATTAATAAGTCATGCCAGCAAAGTCCTTCTAAAAGTAATACTAAGGAGGATGACACCCCAAATAGAAGCCATACTCATTGAGAATCAAGCCGGGTTCAGAAAGGACAGAAGCACAGTAGAATAGATCACGAACTTGCGCTTTATTTGCGAAAGAAACATCAAAAATTTGTCTTCCATAACTTTGTTGACTTTCGCAAGGCTTTCGACAGGGTTTGGCATGAAGCTCTCTGGGACACTATGCGAAGATCTGGCATAGGAGATGGATTGACTGAACTATTGAAAGAACTCTACCAGTCTGCAAAAACAAAAGTAATGATTGGTAGCGAATACAGTGACTGGTTCCATAGCACAGTCAGAGTAAGACAAGGATGCATTCTTTCACCGTCCCTCTTCAACTTGTTTCTTGAAAGAATTTTGTTTGATGCGCTTGAAAATTTCGATGGAGGAGTGAAATGCGGAGGTACGACGATCAACAACTTGAGATTTGCTGATGACATAGACCTCATGACAGAAGACAAGGAGAGCCTGAGCGACATCACCAAGCGACTAGACGACACATGTCGCATGTATGGAATGGAGATAAGCTCTAGTAAGTCTAAAACTATGGTGACTGGCATTGTGAACAATCTGTCTGCGGATGATGCGAACATTTCCATCAATGTTTCCAATGAAACACTAGAACAGATTAAGAGCTTCAACTATTTGGGATCGCTAATCAATGAAAATATGAACAGCGAACGAGAAATAAGAAAGAGAATTGGAGCTGCAACTAGTACCCTTGTGAAATTAGAAAGATTGTGGAAAACAAGAAGTATGCGGTTATCTTCAAAAATAAGACTTGCGAACTCCCTTGTTAAGTCGGTCTTGCTACACGGATCCGAAGGCTGGACGCTAACAAGTAAGCTCATGAAGAAGATCAGGTCGTTTGAAATGAAGACATTCCGAAGACTTTTGGGCATAACGTGGAATGAAAAGAAAACTAACGAATATGTGTAGAAGAAAGTTGAAGAGAAGTTAAGGATCAAGAAGCTGGAGAACATCGTTGATGTTATAAAAAGAAGAAAGCTGACGTTCTTCGGCCATCATATCAGAGCCAATAGGACCCAGAAGACCGTCATTCAGGGTAAGGTGGAAGGCGAGAGGAAGCCAGGCAGACCACGTCGCTCTTGGTGCGATGATCTGGTCGACTGGACGGGGATCAGTCTGGCGGACCTGTGCAGGGAGGCGGAGAATCGTGCGAGTTGGAGGTCGAGAGTGTTCGCGTGGGTGCACCAACGGCCGCATCAAGCGGCTACGGATTGAGTGAGTGAGTGAACTCGACGACAGAAAATTCTTATCTTCCTCTATTTGTAAAATAGAATCCCCCTTCAGCATTAGAGGCCCATACCTTTATATGTACATACTTGCACAATAGATCCTATACGTAAATATCTAAAATGCTAGATATTTCATTTTGTCAGTTTCAGAAACTTCAGACACTTTTAAGACGCATACTGCGGAAATGAATACTTAGATCATGATAGTCGGCCAAGAAAATATATTTGTGGCAACGGACGAAATCCAAAAAGCGGAAAAGCCTTCAACAATTTCACAGACTCAAAATTGTAAATACCTATATATCATAGGCCAGAGTAACAACGCGCTTTCAAATAGATCTACTTTTAGAATATTCTTCCTCATTCAATACGTTTTGCAATTTTATGAAATTTTCAGAATGTGCACTCAGTTTAAATCATCTTTTTTTCACTGTGCAGCGAATTGCAGACAATGACGATATAAAGTAGGCCTAGATGACGATACAATAGTAAATGTCCATTTGGCATGTAATATACTGTAATATGACTGGTAAGGCGCCATTGCCATCCACAGAGGATTTGCCTAGACACCCCGTAGTTCTATCTCCTTATGAAGTCGAGACGCAGCTTCGTTGTATCAAGCCGAAAAGTTCTGGATCTGATGGGATCCCGTTCTGGGTCCTCCGCTGTCTTGCACATCTCCTTGCTCCTCCAATAACCATCTTATTCAACCGCAGTCTGGCCAAAGGCCGCGTCCCCAGTTCCTTCAAGATCGCCGCCATCCAACCTATTACCACGGTAACCCACGCTAAAACTGTGTCCCAATTCCGCCCCATTTCTCTCCTTCCTCTTCTGTCCAAGACTCTCGAAAGGATGGTCGTGAACAAGTGGGTCGCACCCTATCTACAAAACATTGACGATACTCAGTTCGCCTACCTACCCCAACCTGGCTCGGGGTCAACGTACATACATGAGCATTCTCCTTCATCTCAATCATGTGCCGTGCGTGTCCTCTCCATTGATTTTGCCAAGGCCTTCGACAAACTGCCCCATAATACCATCCTATCCACCATCATCGACTAAAAGCTACCTTTTGAGGCTGTTTCTCGGATAACTGACTTCTTATCCAACCGACTCCAGCGTGTCGTGCACAACAACGCCACCTCCGAATGGTGCTCCGCACCCAGCGGAGTTCCTCAGGGAAGCGTGCTCGGACCGTACCTCTTCTGTGCTGTCATCGCATCGCTACGTCCTGTGTGTTCTAACACTCGTTATGCTAAATACGCTGACGACGTAACTGTACTCCACTTTATGCGAGATGCACACGAAGACAACCTCCAACGCGAATTCAAACACATTTGCCAGTGGTCGGCTAGAGCGGGGCTTCCTCTAAACACTTCCAAATCCGAGGTGATGGACATCACCACCAGAACTGGTATTCGACTCGAAGAAATTGCGGACGTTGTAGGAAATGTCATTCCAAGCGTGACCTCTATGAAAATCCTCGATGTCCATTTCGCAAAGGATCTTCGCTGGGATATTCACTGCAAGGAGATCTTCAAGAAGGCCTCTAAACGCATTTTTGTCCTCAGAAACCTGAAGAGAGCAGGTTGTAACGCTCAGATTTTATGGAGAGTCTACTGACAAACTATCCACTCCCTTCTCACCTACTGCCATCCGTGCTGCTGCAATATGTCCAAAAAGGTTACAAGTTCCTTGTCAAAGTAGAGAGACGAGCCTCTAGAATAATTTTCGGTATTTCCCATGGAGCAGACTCAATAACTACTGCTACATTGGCACGCACCAACCAAAGGTCTGGGACCCGCCTATTCCACAGTATTATGACAACTATCAACCACCCTTTGCGTCAATTTTTCGACGAAAGGTCCCCAACTCGCAGGAATTCTTTCACCCTCAAAAAACCGAGATGCCGCACTGTCCGCTTCTCCGACTCTTTCATCAAGTACTGCTCTACGTGTTCATAATTTCCTCTCTCCATGCTGGTTATCATGCTTCATTCATTAATTGTCTCTTTTGTATCATGAACTCTGCATTGTTTGTAACTGTTTCATGCATCTGTACTGCGCGCACCGCAGATGTGTGCCAATAAAAGTTATTATTATTATTAATATTTGGCAACAAGAAATAACAGTTAATGCCATAATGATTTCAAATGAATGCAGAAATAGGAATGCCTGTTCAGGCCTATTTACTGGTTCATTGTTATTTTTGGCAACCGAACCATTCTCTGCGAGTGAAGGTAGGCCTACGTAATGACGAGAGAAAATTTGAAATTTAGCACAGGTAACGCTAAGCGGCTTGCATGTGTTGTAGGCCTATCAACAGTAACTTTTCAAGACGATGCATCAAATACTTGAATCAAAGCCATGGTTTGGCAAAGGACTACTTCTGTAATATTTTGGTATCTAAACTATTTTGGAAGACCAACTCTACCTAATCTGTAGAAGAAGGCTGGAGGTTTTGCATATTGAAGGACTTGTATATTGAAGGTATTGCATATAAGGGGCGCTTTAATTACTTTTCGAACTTAAGTACAGCATTACATGCATATACCAATCGCAAGATAAGTCAGACTTAAGTCAGCCTTACCTAACCTCCCTTCTAATCATGATGAGTTTACGAATATACTGACCGGTAAATACATACCTCCAAAATTTCTACATTAGGTTTGTGGCTTGTATTCGCCTACATATAAGCGAATATCTGCTTGGAAGTCAGCATGAATTTTTGAACCTAAACATAGACCAAACTAGACAACGCTACAGAAAGCTCACCTTAATTAACGTAAGCAGCCATCAACAATGAATTACGAACTCCTAACACCTAGACTACTTTCGAAGCAATGAACAACACTACCGATATTGACGCACCGAGCCGGACTCGAAGACGATATCAAATTTGGGAACTGCTTGGGCACCGCATGTCACACCCAAGAAAATACAATACGACGAATCACGAAAGTAGGGTCGAAAACATAAATTGAGCTGAAGCGGCTGGGTTCCTACAAATGCAACTTAATGACCAACCCATTAAAACCGCTTCAAACGTTTTTTCAATTGTACTGAACAAAGCAAAAAATTGCCTTTGATGTACAGATGCACCCAAATAAATTCCAGTTATACTGCTAAGGAAACAAAATTTTATTCTACGAATGGGCGTATAAGTTATACGTCTGTTTGTAAAATAGAGAATTATTACAAATTTCTCATTTTTATGCTGACGAAGAGGTGTAAGAGTTTCGCAAGAGCTGGGATCATACGTCCTCCCAATGTTTCTGAAACTCATATAACACTTTAGATTCGAGTCTTGAAAATGTCACCATTGAAAAGAGCGACACGGAAAACCCCCGGATATGTTCTTATCTCAAAAAGTCAAATTTTGCTCATACGCCCCTTTGTCAACATAGCGACGTTATATTCTAACAAAAAATGTGCAATAAATATTGTATCACATTGTAGCGGAGAGAAGCAGTGCGACATCTATTCTTACTTGATTCTAACTTGTGGGCAAAAGTGCATGATTTCACACATGTCAATCAAAGACAAATCTCTGACGACCCGCAAGAAGCATTCCATTCATAGAGAGCAGATATCTATGTCTAGAAAGGAAAATAGGTAACTAGAACGGCACCAGTATGGGCTCTGACAGCGGCCCCGATGCTGCTAAATGGACCATTAAAAGGAAATATTGCTTTTGATGTATTCATTCTTCTGCTACGTCAAAAGTTATTCAGATTTTCCAGAATTAGTCAATTTCAGCTGTTTGATATATAATTGAAATCTTCGACATGTGATTTGTTGATAACAGCAAAATTGTAACATAAATACTACTACAAATGACAATTAACAACTAAAATTCAAGTTTAGAAGCCAAATCAATAGGATGGATGAATTTTCTTCCACCTCAGCCTTATCTCACTCTTCAAAAAACTTAACTCTATATAATTAATTGAATCAAGATAACAAAGGTCGAAATTTCTTGCGCCAAAAATAATTCTGAGCAACGAAGTCAAATACCTCCTTTCGGTCGCTGTGATCACCGAGTCATCTTAATCAAACCTGCAATTACTAAACCCATAATTGTCCGGAAAATCAAATTTCGTTCCCCATTTTGTTTTCAAGTTGGCGATGTCAATCAAGTTGTGGAAGTATTTCAAATGGTAATGCTGTTTTTCTACTCAACGCTATTTTCTGAGACAACAGTTTGTATGAGGAGCATTGATCCGCCCTGGATCACTCCTTCTATTAAAGCCATCTCAAACGCGCGACATCGAGATTCAAATGGTAGCAACCTGGCAAATATCCATGTTTGACATAAAGATGATTGTCGCGAACCTCTTGGAATGGATTCACGCACTCCTCTTCAGCTTGAGAACCTATCAACTAGAGCGTCGTGATTTCGGCCACTGCGTCTCAAAAGAGAAAATACGACACTTCTCTCAGTTACACCACCACTGTTGATAAATGCGAAGTGATCAACACACAGGTGAAAGATTGCTAAAAAGATGATCACATTGATGAGTGTCTGGCCAACAATCTTAACGAAGCGTTTCAATCTTCCTTCTTCAAGGCTGACGTCTTTGATTTCCATCATTCACCTCAGTCATCTGCTGATTGTTCCGCTCCTTGTGTCACTGAACAACAGGTTGCAGGCATCATTAAGAGTTGCAAATCGAATTCCACTGGATCTGACGGTGTACCTCGTATATTTTTCAGACTATTTGTTGACATCTTGGCTGTACCATTGACTGCTATATCTAACATGTGTCTCTAGTCGTCTGCATCTCTAAACTATTGGAAGGTTGCTAACATTGCGCTCATCCGAAGGGAAAGGTGACTATCGCCCCGCATCAATTCTCCCATTCCTCAGTAAGGTCCTGGAGAAACTTGTTCCAGATGTCATTTTATTAACATCTCTCCAGAAAAAATCGACTCTCGACAATTCGCTTGCTCGCCTTGTGGATTCCCTGGTTGCACAAACGCTGTACTTGCTATACGATTGACTATCCTTTAACATACCAGTGATTCATCGTCCAATTCATGCAATGTTTTTTCCATCGACATCAAGAAAGCCTTTAACTCTGTCAGTCATCTTGCACTTTTGAATTGTCTTGCTCATGATTTTCAATCCGTTCCTAACGTCGTTTCCATGATTCAGCGTTTCCTCTGTGAACGCTATCAACAAGTTTCAGCAAATGGCATCCCACCTCGGGGGGAAATGTTACCAGTGACGTTCCCCAAGGCTCAATTTTGGGGCATCTTCTATTTATGTTGTTAAATCAATGAACTTCCAATCTTCACTCATGCCAAAATTATTGCCTCTGTGGATGATGCGCTAGCTGTATTGACGAACAAAGTATTTTTCTTTATTCGGGACGTCAAGCTACATTAATCAAATTTCATATTATGAATATTTCGGTGCAATTTCCAATTATGAACGGGTCAAATTATGTTAAATATGATATTGAAAGTAAATATTGCTTTCGATATATTCATTATTTTGCTAAGTTAAAAATAATTCAAATTTTCCAAACTAAAAAGTCAAGATTTGTAATTGTCAATTTTTTTCGCTCAACTAATGTCTGATATACAGAACTGGAATCATCGACATGTCATTTGATCATATTACCACAATCGATTTGATAACAGCATAATTGTAGCATTAATGTTACCAAAATTAACAAATCAGATTCAAATTTAAAAACAAGTCTCGGTCTCATGTCAGCCTTCAAAAAAACTTAACTCTATTTAACTAACTAAATCAAAGCCAAGTTTTGAAAAATAACAAAGGTCGAGTACAAGCGACCTGCGACAAAATAATTCTGAGCAAAGTAGTTAAATGCGTCGAAGAAATCCATCCATGATTTCAAATTCTCTGAAGATAAATTCAGAAAAAAATGTGAAAATGATCGATTTTCGTTCAGATACAGTGCAGTTCAATTTTCGTACATTCTAAGGATGCTTCGGAGAAATCATTAGAAGATTAATTGTCAGTGTGAATTCTACTCACATTGAACGTCCAATTTCATTGTTTTCTCTGGACCTTCCACAAATCCGCAGACCAAGGACTTTCCATTGTCAGAATGAAGAGGTTTTGTCCACCACATCAATTCCCTCACTTCATATCCTTCACTGTCAGCCTTCGTAGTGTCATGATCCCACCTGCCAAGAGATCTTCCTCCTGAAAATGAGAATTACTTCAGCAGCAGGTTTCACAGAAGGAAGAACATTCACTCACCAATCGTCGCCTTTATCCTTCTGGAATGAGAAGAATCTCCTGCCTGCATCTCACAGATGATGTAAGCGTCCTGAGAGGCAGCTACAGGATAGTCATTCTGTCTGTCTTTGATCGTTAATTTGCGAACAGAAGGACTCCATCTGACCGTCAGACGTTTTGTCTGTACACCTTTCTTTCCTTGGTCGGCCTGCTGATGATGAAAAACATTAATCATTCGAATGAGTCGTTTCAGATGCCTCTGTATACTGCGGTTATAGTTCTAGAGAGAAGAGAGAGAGAGAAAGAGAGAAAGCGTTTTATATTTCCAGTAATGAAAATCAAGGTAAGTACATATGTCAAGTTACAGCAAAACCAAATGCATTCACAGTAATACAGTAATACAGTAAGGAAGTCACATGTCAAAAATCGTTTAATGTCATTTAGGTGTGCAGATACATAAAGTTGAAATTGCCGTTGTCTGCGGGCCGTCTTTGCCATTTCAACGTAATACTGTCCAGACCGGTTAAAGCGGCATGGGATGAGTCTATGTAAAGGATGCTCGGTGTTTTGCTCTGCGGCTACAAACAAATTGCACGCAAGTCGGAAGCGACGGCCATTTACATCCTCGAATAAGTTGCAATCGCAATCTCGTCCGTGAATGATGCGATGAGCTCGCTTGCAGAAATGACGAAGATCATCCTGTAGATGTCTTGGCAAATATACAAAAACTGCTGAGGCATAATCAAAAAGTGTGAAAATAATGCTGTTACAAGTCTCTAAAACTCTACGTGGTACAATCGGTCTTAGGACTCGAAGAGCGTATAGACGTGAATTGCCCTTTTTCAAAATTGAAGATATAATAATAAGTGTATATTTTGTGAAAATGAAAATCAAAGAAAAAGTCAAGCTGTACATAATAGAGTCATAGATGTGAATGTCTGCAAAGCTCCGCGTTAAGAAGTGAAGTAGTAAATGGGAAGAATGTCTTTCTTCTCTTGGAAGTCCGGTGTAAGTTGACTGTATACTGGCTTCTAAATTTTCTTGGGATGCGAGAGTGTAAACAGTGCTGCTTCATTTTCGATATCTTGAGGAACAGAGATTTGCTTAGGGTATTTCGACGTGCAGAAATTTCATTTTTGTGACAATTGCAAGTTCTTTCGTTGCTACTACCATAATATAGGTCAAATATCATACGATGTGCTCGGTTATCCAATCTCTGAAGTTGCTTTGAGAGGCTTTTATTGATTCCCACGAAGACGGGACAGGCGTATTCAATTAGAGATCTTAGCATGGAGGTATAGATCGTATGCAGTTCTTCCTTTGAAACAAGTCTCTTAAGGCGACGCAAAATGTGAAACCGCTGATTGACTTTGGTACTGATCATCTTTGTGTGTGCTATCCAATCCAATTTGCTATCAAGAACAACTCCCAGTAAGCAAATTTCTTGTACTTGTGGCAGCGGTGTTTGAAATGGGGGCGTTGTGTTCGGATTAGTGAACAGAAGTAACTTCGATTTGTTCATGTTCAGGATGAGCTGGTTGACGTTGCACCAAGATGTAATATTATCAATTTCTGTCTGAATGCTCTCTTGAATCTACAATGCACTGTTCGAGCGAAGGGGAATTATTATGTTCACGTCATCAGCATATTTGACGGTGCAGACGCCAGTCGTTTTAGAGGCAAAATCGCCAATGAAGGCACAAAACAAGGAGGGAGCGAGTACGGAACCTTGGGGCACTCCTGCGGTCATATGAATAACTTCTGATAGTTCAGATCCAATTCTTATGCTGCCTGTGCGCCCTTCAAGATAGTTATGGATCCAGGTTAGTAATCCATTCGGGAAATTATTTGTTCTAAGCCGCTTTATGAGCAAGTCGTGATTTACGAGATCGAATGCACGAGACAGGTCAAAGCTGAGGAGAGCAGCTCCAAAATTCGTCTTATCGTCTATCATCTGGCTTACATTATCCACAACGTCTATCAAAGCCGTTGTCGTCGAATGTTGGCGGCGAAATCCATGTTGTCCATCTCCATAAGTCTTTATAAATAAATGTCTCACATTTTTCAATACAACTGCTTCTAAAACTTTTGCAGGAACAGGAAGGAGGGTGATGTAGCGCATTTTTGACACATTCGGAGGGTTGGTTTTCGGAACAGGGATGATTATGCCATGTTTCCACTGTAGAGGAACCATTTTTTCTTTGATGGACTTGTTGAATATCGTTGATAGTGGCTTTGCTAATAAATCTGCCATCTCCCTGTAAATCCTTGGTTGAATACCGTCAGATCCAGTAGATTTCTTTACTGACACTTTTGAGCGAATATCAAACACATCTTGTTCTTCTACATGGAATTCCCAGTCGGAATCGATGCATCGGTGAGTCGACTCCTTATATTGATACGGGTTATCGTTGAACGTAGCAGAGAAGTCATCAGTGATAGCTTTAATTAAATCCGATAGCGACCCAAATTCATTAGTCAGTTGAGCAATCCCGTTTTCATTCTTTGGCTTCACTTCCGCGTTGACCAAGCCCATAGACCCTTTGTTGAACTCCTTAGTTTGTTGGCCCATATTGTCTTTGCTTTGGATATTTCTTGCTTAGTCTTGCTTTTCAGATGATTATAAAGCTTCCAGTTTTTGGTACGGTATGCAGCCCACCGTTCATCAATGAGGCTTTTGGTAAGTGGTGTCATCCAGTCTTTATCAGAATTCGTAAGGGATACAATTTTTATTGGAATTGATTCACTTATCTTCTCCGTAAGAAGACTGTGAAAATAAGCCCACTGATCATCAACAGATGAAAGGTCATCCATGGTATTCCAGTTGGTTCGACTCAATGAAGCGTGTAGTGAACTAAGATTCGAATGTCGGAAGTCATACATCGCATGGTACGTTATAACCCGAGGAATGGAGTACTTTGCATTCGGTGATGCCGTTATGATTGTGTGGTCAGAGTTACCCAGTGGAGCGTCGTATGTCACGTTGCTTGAGACGTATACATGGGATAGCTCGACAGAAATCAATATGTGATCCAGGATCCTGCTTCCGCGAGTTGGCTGACACACTAGATCAGTTAGAGAGAGATCCCTGCACAGGTTTCCAACGTTAAGTGAGTTCATATCACCAACTATCATTACATTATATTCGGGATTATTCGTGAGAAATGAGTCAACAGTGTCAGTGATTCTCTTCTCAATTTCGGCCAGAGTTTGGACACGGAAATGAGGGGGCACATACATGCAGATAACTACAGATTGTTTCATAAAAAATGGATCACCCTTAAACATCGCCTTAACTTCAACTTTGTCTAACTCCGCCAAACTTGAACGAATTTCTCTGAAATTTGGAAGATATGTCAGTTGTGCTTACTAATATCATTGTTGGAAATTTCAAGCATGAATATTGAGTTGTTTTCCTGTTATAGATAAAAAAGTAGTAGAGAATTTGATCTTCATTTAGCAATGTTACACAAAATCATACCTCACTCTTATAAAATTACATTTGTTTCCTTTGTTATGTAATATGTTGTTCTACAAGCCAAAAGCTATCAAGCAAAACAAAAATAAAGAAAATCGGTCAATCAAAGCCAGTATAGCACCATTATTCATCAACAATGATGTAACTGCTACATGTGATTAACTGGACTTCATGTTCCATAGCTTCCTGACTTCGTTGCGGTGGTGTTGGCAGCACTCCTGATTGCTTTCAGCTAGAAATCTGTCTCTTACCGGTTGAAAACAATACAAAGCACAAATGAACAATAACGAGATCGCATTCACAAAAGGCAAAGTGTCAGCCTTCTAGAACTAGGGTTTTCTTTGCGAGCTACAAGCAAGCGACTAAATGTCCCTTACACCAATGTGCATCGATGGCATAATGATGATTTTCGACTCTGTCGTAAAGAGGGCTCTGGCCGTCCACGCAAAACATCCAAACGTAGAGACCGCCTAATTTTGAGATTTGTTAAAGTTGATCCAAGTCTCTCGTTAACTGAGATGGCTGCACTAGACTCGTCTATTTCTAACTCCACTATTCGTAGAAGACTTATTGAGTTGAATTTCAAGAGCTGTAAGAGGCCCTCTCAGATCGAATCATCAGATCAGCATACAAAAAGACGTCTCAGATGGGCAATGAGTCATTGTCACTGGCGAAATCAATGGGATCGGGTTGTCTGGTCTGATGAGGCATCAGTCCGTCTGAAGGATAGAGATGGTCGATTGAGATTATGGATAAAATCTGATCAGGAAATTCCGAGACATCTACATCGTCCCCGGGTACAAGGTGGTGCGACTCTACTGATTTGGGCTGGCATTTGGACCAATGGCCGCTCTGAACTTCACATACAGCAAGGAACCATGAATTCTGAACGCTATGTGAATGTTCTACGAATGAACATTGGCCAAATGACAGATCAACTTGGTGATCCATCGACTTGGTTATTTATGGATGATACAGGAGTAGTAGAGTCAACTTATGCAAGTCTCAATTAGGGCTTAGGACATTATCTTGGCCAGCTCGTTCTTCTGATCTGAATCCCATAGAAAATGTATGGAGTATTCTAAAACGTAACGTTCGTCGTTCACTGCTACCTACAGATGGCGTATCGCAACTTACGTCACTGTTAAAAAGAGAGTGGAGAAAGTTAGATCGGTCAAAAATCAACGATATCATCGAATCAATGCCTAGACGAATTGGTAATGTCATTGACAATAAGGGTAGGGCCACAAAATATTAGCTTCTTAAGAACCGTTACTGTATCATAGCTTATCAGATTATATAAGGACATTTAAATATATTAGGGACATGAAATAACATGAAAAATGCTTTCTGTATCATACTTATGTTTTATTTAGTCAAATTTTAGGATGATCCACATTTTATGAAACGGACTGTAGAAGCTTGAATGTAGCGACGTCGATGACATTGTATTCGAAGTCAAATGTTTCCATAGCGGGAGTGATATCTGCGTATTTTATACTTGAATTTACAAATACTGCACTACCACCACCTTTCCGAATCAGGCGATCGCTGCGAACACAGGAATAGTCCGGTATGTGAACCAGGGTTGAGTCTATAGAGGCACTTAGCCAAGTTTCGGTTACACAAATTAGGGCTGGATCATTGACTTCGGCAAACAGTCTAAGATCGTCAATTATGTGAAAGAGTGAACGTGCGTTTATGAGGGTGAGTGAGGGAAAGTCTATCGAGCGGGTTAAAACATCTAGTGAAAATTCTGCCCTCGTCTAAAATTTGGGACTGTAATGACCTTTCCATTTCGAATTGTTACATTTTCTCCCTCTTCGCGTCTTCTCCTTAACTCAGTCTGCAATTCCCACCTCCTTTCACGCTCCATCTTTGTTCTATCAGGATTGATGTAAACCTTCCTGAATTCATCTTTGTGAGACTCTCTTAGTTTTCTTGCATTTTTCAGTATCAGAGTTCTGTTTTCATCTCCTTTACATTTGAAGCGGAGAAGTCGGGGAGACTGCCTGTCAGAGGATGGTTTTCCAATTCTGCTTATGTTTGTTACGGGTACAAATTCGCTCTTTCAAGACTGATCGTATAGAATCGCTGTCAGCTGCTTTCCTTACCTCTATTGTTCCCTCTGTCTGTCTGTTCTGTTACTCCAGAAATGACAAAGTACTTTCGCCGAATGTTTCGTTGATGAACTTCGCCGAAAATGCTATCTCTCTGAGTATACCTTATATCATTCAGCTGTTGCTGCAGTGTACTGTAATCTTCCTGTAACCTGGTGTAGTTATTGGAAAGGGTTTTTATTTCATTAAGAAGTGGTTGTAATAGCATTTCCACTTGTTGTGAGACAAGCAGAGCTATGTCAGCAGCATTTGTTTGTGATCTCGAGGCTGCAAGTTCTTTCTCCTTGCCGACTGCATCTTTCAGAGCTGTAAACAGCTGTTCTTTGCTTAGTTTGTTCATTTGCGTTGATGACATTCTTCTTACGTCATCGAACTTCAATGGTGATTTAGACATATCGAACTGATACTCCTCTTGACAAAGCTACCAAACCAGTTGACAAAGTTTTAACACAATTTTGATGACGTCTTTGGAGTCACAATCACGTGAGTGGCGATCGATATTTCAAAAATCCGGCGGCAGAGGTTTCTTTCACACGAGCGTCGATAACAGCTGATTGAGACACAGTTGACAGGCCAACCGTTCAACATTCAATGAGGCAACACGCATGTGACGAAGCACAGATAACGGAGAAAGAAGTATACGACGAGATATCTATGATCAAGAGACACTGAGCGGAGCCAAAAATAGAATTTTAGCTTTGTAGATGCGATAAGAGACACAGTGGAAATCCAACGACGTTGCACTGCCACAGATCACCACACTAAATCCAAAGTAAGCAAATCTCAGCAGAACACAAAAAATCCAAAAAAGCGACGATCCGAGCAGTCAACCAATGGATCCAGACACAGACCGGCAACCACGACAAAACGACGAACGACCCAATACAAATTTCAACCCAGGCGACGACCAACAAGCCACGCACGAAGCGAAGACAAAGACCAAGACCGAGACAGACGGAAGAACACGTCATCCGAAGTTGACGCTCTCAGTAGATGCGTTTTAATATGTGAAGGTTCCAGTTGAGATTAGAGGAGAAAGTCACTCCCAGGAGTTTAAGGCTACTAACACTCTGAATTTGAGGGATGGCGATAGAAAAACCAGGATTATTTTTCTTTGGTATCACAAGAAGCTTGGTCTTCTTCATATTCACAGTTAGGTTGATGTTGTTACTGAGTTCCTCAATTCTCATAAGAGTTTCCTGCAACCTTTAAGTACATGCCCCTTTGTTGCGACCAATTGTTTCGATAATCATTGTATCATCAGCATACTTGATGTAGTCAGTAGATGCCGAGGAAAAGAGATCTGCCGTGTAGAGGATAAATAGCATTGGACCCAAGATAGACACTTGAGGCACACCACTATGGACTTTGACAGGATTACTGACAGAGTTTCCTATTCTAACTGATTGTGATCTCCCATTCAGATACGATTGAATCCAGTAGATAAAATCAGCCGGTAGATTATGAGCAGCTAATTTTTCTATCAAAATGCGGTGAGAGATAGTATCGAAAGCCCGAGTATAATCCAAGGATAAGACTGCAACACCAGTCGACTCTTCAGACTCTAGTCTCTGTGTAATGCAATCGTGTAGATGGATTAAGGCACATGACGTCGAAGACTTTGGCCGGTATCCGAATTGATCGTCATCTATAAAATTCATCAAGGGTGGACGTATACTATTCAGAACTATTTTTCTCTAGGATTTTTTCCGGAGTGGGTAGTATAGTGATAGGTCTCAGGTCATTTGCATTTGGAGGATTGGACTTTGTTACTGGAGTAAGTAATCCATATTTCCAAACCGACGGTACAACATGGTCAATAATGCTAGAATTGTAAATGTGGCACAGAGGATTGGCTAGAAAAAGAGCTCCTTCTGTTAAGAGTCTGGGTGGAATGAAATCACAACCAATAGCTTCGTCAGTGCGTATCTTTTGCAGTATTTTATAAATTTCGAAAGGTTCACTTAATGGACACCACGATGTTTCATTCTCAGAAACTGTAGGCCGTGAGGAATCAGGTGAGCTACTTGAATCAGCAACGAATCTTGATTCAAATGCACAATTAACGAAATTGCAACAATCCATTTCACTTGAAAACGTCGACGTGAGACTTGACAAGCTTGATTTAGTGCTCCGACCTATTGCATCATTCACCACCTTCCAGGCGCCATTCGAAGACTTGGAACTCTTAGAAGCCCACTTTATCTTGGCGTTCGTTATCTCCGTCTTGATTTTGACTTTGAGGTGATTATACAAATCATAATTTCTAGTCCGAAAAGCAAACTTGATTTATAAGCGATTTAAGTATAGGTGTCATCCATGGTTTATCATTCGATGTCATGGCTACCATAGTGGAGGGTATGGTAGTGCAACAATTTCTGATCTTCGAGTAAAAAATGTCTAATTTCTCATCAATAGTGCGAGCCATGTAAAGATCGTGGAAGTCAGTGTCGGCCAATGCATCAATATATTTATCTATATTCGACCTTCTGAAATCCCACACAATGCGGCTTTTCGTATCCAATGAAGGGCTGGAGCCTTTCAGATGTACGGAGTTGTGGTCTGATGTGGATAAAGGTGGCAAAACATCGCAGTTCTTATAATAATTCGAAAGACCAGATGAAATGAAAATCTTGTCCAGAATCTTATCGGATCTTGTCGGATGAACTACTTTATTAACTAGATCAAAAGATACTTCGAGGTTATGAGTATTGAAGGTATTAAAGTCGCCACAGAATATTATTTCAATGTCCGGAAATCTGATCATCATAGTATCAACAATGTCAATTATAAATGAGGATATTGATACATTGTCAGCAGCAGAAATGCTGGGTGGCAAGTACAAACACATCAAAAGTAAATTACATGCAGTTAAATGAATTGTCACGAACTTAAAGAGATCATGTTTAGGAATTACAACAATTTTAGGTCTATACGATTCATGTATCCAGACACAAACGCCGCCACCAATTCTTCCTTGGCGATCACCTCTATACAGGACGTATGTCTGTAACTGAAGAAGAGTTGAGTCAATGTCAGAGTTGAGCCAAGATTCTGTGATAGCGATAACACTCGAACGATGAGCACAGTGCAACACACATAATTCGTCAAACTTCTTAAATACAGATCTAGCGTTACTGAGTACAGATGGAAGAAGTGTCCTAGAACATGTACTAGTACACGTTGACGGAACTGCAGGGTTAAAAGCTACATCCGAAAATTCGGTGAGTATGTCTCTTCATGAAGTTTCTCATTGTCACTGTAAATGGCATTTCTCCAGATGTATACATTTCTACCCTTGTTTTCAGGCTTGCTTCTCAATTCGCCACGAATGCTACGAAGGCGTCTATTGAATGATAGCTGTGTGGGCGTTAGGTCAGGTCCAATGAACACTTTCTTTAAGTCTGGTGATGTTCGCAGTGTTTTGGCTTTTGATAGTATAGAAGGTCTCAGTTCCATGTCTTTCATAATTAACCGCAATGGTCTACATTTGCCTTGCACAGGTTTTCAAAGTCTACGAACAGACTCACAATCGGTAGTGATGTTGAAATCTATCCCAAGGAAATTCATGATACCAGAAATGGGTGTGTTTGTTTTACTGATATCTAGACTTTCATGTACACTATGGATGATGAGGTTTTTCTTTCTTATAGCTCGCTCGTGATTTTCGAGGAGTGCGCCCTGTGACTCTATGGCTCTTGTTATTTCACTTACTGCAAATTTCGTAACGAATTTTTCCGTCATTTCAATCGACAATCGTTCATTTGCTTCTTTATTATGTTTGTTGTCTAATTCTAATGTATCAATACGCCTAGTCAAAGTTGCGATTTCGTCCTTCAAACTCTTTATTTCATTTGTTAGTGATTCGATCACCTCTAATTTAGAAGCCTCGATCATTGCCTTGATCTCAGACAACATCTTGTTGGATTGTGACCCCGATCTGGTTTCACGCACCATATTGATAATGAAGTGCAACGTCAGAAAGACAAAAGACACGAAGACACTGACGTAAATGTCACGTGCAGAAAATCGATATCTCGGATACCAGCGGCGTGGGGAGGTGACTTCTACAGCGAAACATTCGAAAATCATACGATAAAAAATGATTAGATAAGTCATTATTATTCAAAAGGTTTCGTGGAATCTAAAAGCACTGATGTTCAGCTTCAATCTTGCACTTCTTTCAAAATTTCAAGCTTTCTGACCTCCGCCACGTATTACCCAAAATGGCTTCGAGCTCCGCCAATGTCACCTCCACAGCCGCAGGTGCAAAGCTACAGGCTAGCAGACATTGGCAACATTTTGCAGTGGCCAACAGGAATACGTTTGGTCGAAAAATTACCATCGGTCGGGAAACAGGAAAAAGAGAGCAAAATCTGCTGATTTGAATGCAAACTGACATTATTAACTCATCCTTATAAAGTGAGGGCTTCAAAAGAAGAGCTATATTTTCTTTTCTATATTTTCTATATATTCAACCGGACAATTGGCGCTTCTAAAGAAAGTCAAGAGGATAATCATTCCTTCTCAGGATATTTGTCGGCGAGAAAACCTATCTTCCAAAAACTCAGACAAACAAAATGAGGCTCTTGCAATAGTCATCTCGCACGTGATAGGAACATAACTACAAGTATGAAAGCTACAGGCTGTAAGAACAGATACGCTGAGCTTTCGTAAAATCTAATGTCTTGATGCGATTTTTCATCGTGGCCAACTAAAACGGCTAAAAAAGACAAAGCGTTATTTGATTCCTGTTCACAAGTGAAGAAATATAATTATTAATAGAATTATGACTCAACAGCAACCGTTCGGCATCTTCTTTACTACGCATGATAGCAAAGGCATTGTCAACATAACAAAAATATTGGAGAGTTAAGTCTCTTAAGTCACGTGCCAATTTCAATTCAATGCTCTCATGAAACTGTTGGCCAGTATAGGTCCGAGTCTGCTTTCCATGGCACTGCCATCATTCTGGCGGTAAAATAAACCATCAAAAAATAAAGTGGACATCGTTCGGGCAGATATTAGAAGATACAAATCGACACAAGGATAGGGCAAAGATGAGGATTTTCATATTAATAAGGTTTTGTAATTACAGGAAGCAAGTGACAGTTAAGACAATTGAACGTAGCTTACACTTCATTGGTTTCACAAAAAAAGAAATATTTAGTCCAATTTTGAAGGGCATACAGCGCCCAGTGACTTCTTTGCGGTTGATGTTTCAATGGCGCACAGCAGTCACGGTGTTAATATTTTCAAAGAAGTGATGTTAAGTATTGCGTTGCTTGTTGAATGCGAGGTGATCAAAGTGAGAGGACAGACTGTAGGAAGATGATTCGTGTAATTTAGTGATTGCAGGCTTCAAGTATGCTTCAATGAATGTTGTGTCTCGAGTTTTCGTCAGCTTAGCCATGAACTACTTTGCGGGGCGGTATCGAGGTTTTCTAGTCAACATCCATGTCCTTCCTTTGTTAAAAGGAAGAATTAAGGATTATGGATAAGATCCCTTAATACCACCGAAGGATTAATGGAAGCGAGAACTACCGTAACTCTGATTAAGTACTCCGATGACTTCACCATCATCATCAAACTCCACACCGATGACCCTCTGAGCATCAAGGTGAGTATTACTAGCATGTTACAGTGTATGAGGTGTGTTTGTTTAACGTGTTGGCGCTATCGTCCACATATCTTGGCATCGCGCCTGCATCGTCCCCTTAACACACTTGAGGACTCAGTGACTTATTGACAGACCTTTTTGACTAATCTGCGTGACTATATTGACTGCTTATTTGTAGTGTTGAAACAGTAGCATTAATGGAGTCAAAGCATAAAAGTGATGCAACAGTTCCTGATGACGTCATTGGTGATCTTCCCTATGAGAGTGAATCAACAGTAACGTCCCACGTCCGCTACTAGTCGCTGACTAAAGCTGCTATGCGATGAATCTATAGTTTCAACAATCGTCAACAAGAAGTTATGGAAAATAATCGAGGGCTTTTTCAAGTTAGGGCATGTTTTTCAAGGATGAACAAGGAAGCATGCACAACAATTAACTACGAGTAGATTCAGCAGATTACCTTTGCAGTTAGAGTATTTCTTTTTACGCAAGGATCTCCCTGCAATGGGATAGATGCTATCAAAGTTCGCTGACAACTTTTGTTCATTCAGTATTTAGATAAACATAATGAATGTGCATGCATTTGCCGGTTGTAAACACATATTTGGTAATATTTTTTCTGAAATTAAGATAATGTGAATATTTCGAAGCATCGTAATGGCTCTAATTTGCGGCATTTGTTAAGACAGTCTTGAATATTACAGTATTCTTATGCGAAATCATTGAATTGAGATCACTTTGAGACAGAAGTCATTTTGATAAAACGTCATAATAATTGAAATCATTTTGAGACATGGAAAGGCCCTACGTCGCAAACGAAATAGAGGCTGATTTATTCGATATTGGTCAGACAACATAGCACATCGCAGATTCTGTATCTTATCGACTTAGGAGAATGGTCAGAACATGCACGACTATGCTTATTAGGAGTAAAGTCTGTTTGTCCTATGCTTCGACACCATTCAGTGAACAATGAAGCTTTTGTTGCGAATCTCTATAGAAGATCTCTATTGTTTATAGAAGACTCTATAGAAGCTAACATTTTTGCGTTCAGTATTGGTATTGTTGACACATCCGAAGACACAACATTGCACAAATTTTACAGCAAAATTAAAATGAATCTCCAGATGAAAATGCATCTATTTGAAATGATGTGCTTGCATTTTGATGCTTGCTCGTCACTGCACGTGATAAAAATGCAACTCATTAATATATCAGTCTAGTCTGACGCTGCTTGCTGTTTCCATCCTACTTCCACATTATTGCCCTAACTGGAGATCGCAATCCCTCTAGGAATCTTCGGCATGCGAATCCAATTGATTTTTGAAAATCCCGAAATAGCGGAATTAATTTAGTTGTTATTTTGGTTGTAATTTATAGATGTTGTGCTGATCTTCAGTGGAAAGCGGATTCATTTTCGAAAACTTCTCGATCCTTTTCTTTGAATTATTAATTCAATTGTATAGCCTATTTCAGCAGTGTCACTATATAAGTCTGCGTGATCATAGATTCACGCCCTACATGCATTCTAATCATGGATATACAGGGACTAAGAAAGTTTCAGAAAATAGCATATCAGAACTGTAGATGGTAAATTTTCCAATTTTGATTCCACCTTATTTCCGGTATTCGTCTAGAAATATCGAAAATGCGACATTACTTGGGGCACTTATCTTGCCTTCGGCTACAGCATTTGTTATTGACAAGAAGAAAGAGCAAATATTACTACTAATAAGAAAAATTTGATTTCATTGATTCACGCACAGCGTTTACAATCTTTTCGATGTTCCGACGATGGTTCATATACTGCGAAGCGCCCTTATTTATAGATACTCACAATCCATTGATCCAATTGATTCTCTCATCATCCAATCAGTAGGAAAGATAAAAATGTGAATTTGACTGGAAATCGTGAAGAAATGCCTTGGCTCATTGTAAATAATTCAAAAGAAACGGATTAATTTTCTATTAAATTGATATAAGTCAACTTGGCATTCCCCTAATTCTGAATGACTGGAAATCATTTGAGTCAAGCTACACACATGCTTTCGGTGAAAATGGATGGAATTGTCATGGTCGTCTCTGTGATATTTCTGGACCAGCTTACTTTCTTTTTTCTCTTACACTGTGGATTTGGTAAGTGTTCCTTCACAATATTTCGGATCTACCAATTTCGGAGGAGGAATCTAGGATAATCGGTTGCAGGACCTCCACTGACATCGCCAATATCACCTGCGGCTAGCTCTACCTAAACGAGAATTATTCGGAACCCTGGAGGCTTGGGATTCCCCTTCAGACGTCCTTGACGGACTGAAGTTATTATTAGTCATTCAAGATCATTGTCAATGTGTCACGGATGTGAAATCAGTACAGATATTGCATAGATTTCAAGCAGTAAGATGATGAGGTGTTTGATAATTGAAAGTCAGAATTTATTCTGTGATTAAATGTCAGGTTTGATTGCTTCTAGAGAATATCAAAAATCATGGCAATCCCCATAGTAGAGCTATGGGAGCTGTGGGGATGGGCTCAGCACCCATGACCACCCATACCCACGGCAACCCTGCGTCTTGGTCAGAGAAGTCCTTCCAAATTCACACGATGTTTCAGATGACTGTTGACGAGGAAAGAGGCCAAATAAGTAGAAGCTAAGTAAGGATCCTTGAGGCACTCCACTGGTAATAACTTAATACGAACTTCTCAGAGTGTTCATGTGAACCCGACGAAGTCAACAAAATATGGGATCATGTCGGTAAATTTATTTGCGTCAATTTGTCTATGAGACCACAATGTTTGACTTTATCAGCAGCTTTCTATGATCAAAGCCGAAGCACCGGCACGAAGGTCAGCAGATTTTGCTATTGAGTCATAAACAAGGATAATAGCATGTGCAGTGGAGGAATGCTGTCTAATTCCGAACTGATTGTCACCAGGATGTCATGATAATTCGCATCCTATGCTCCCTACTACTGCAATTTTTCTGACTCTGGGAGTAGACTTATCGCGATTTGGAAAAGCAGAGGACGGAGGATTTGAGAACAGGAATTATGTCCGCGACTTTCCAGACAGAAGGGAAACGTCTCTGTTGAAAATATTCAGAAATGAGAATATGCATTGGATCAACAAGAAGAAGGCAACACGTCTCACATAAAATAGTTGGGATATCATCACTACCAGTAGCTTGTTATTGGAGGTGCGATAGAATTTTCAAAATGTCACAAACCTTGAAAGCGGGTAACCATTAGTTATGAACAAAATCATCAAGATAATAAGAATCCGAATTCGAGAGATTCATGGCACCACAATAAATGTCAGTAATTCCACAAGAATGTGATTTTAATTGCATTGTATGATTGAATATCCCGCATCTGTTCTGATAATTGCCCGCCGTTTATAACTGTTCGCTCTAAGTCCATTCGGGGACAAGAGACAAACTCACCAATGCCCGTCCTATTATATTTTGCAGCAACCACATTTCATGGGTGTTTGCCAACCTGACATCAATTGAACGTTTCTATGAAATATTGCTCATCATTTATTATTGCAGCAACTTAGAGATGTCAATCCACTTACACAGCACTGCATGTAGCGTTTGCACATTTCACTACAAACCAACATGGAATAACTAGGTATGCCCAGCTTCAGATTCGGTTCGATTCAGACGTGTCATAGCATCGAAAACTTTTAGATCTGAACCTCTCTCGCATCGCGGCACCCTCTGTGTGGACACTGATGCCGCAGCACCCCACATTCCGGATGCAGTAGTTTCCGGTAGCTGACTACTCTCTACAAAGATGCTAACCGCTCGGAATCACTTTCTTGTTTCACCGGTGCAATGGCGCTGTGGGAAAGTGTTCGCTCTGCGTCTGGGAGAAGCAAGTTCAAAGACTTTCAAAATGCTCTCACTCTGTGTTCTGCTTAACATTCATCACAAAAGAATGTAAAATCAGATGATTTTTGTAGTTAAATATTTGACCGACATATCAACAACTAAAATGTTCAAGGTGAAGATTTTATGCAAAAAACTTGTTTTCAAATATTTCAAAGTGCATATAGAAAAATATGAACATTTCTAAAGTGAATTGTTACAATTATTCATGCATACATTTCCAAAATTCCTATAATGTCGTAACGATGCCCGCCTGTGTCGATCTTGCAAGGTATTGGTTATTGGTACATTATGGAACTACAAAACCCCTACCAACAGTAAGATGATGATTCACTCACCGACTTTCCTGTACACGTCACATTCCGGCCGTCGTATTGCGGAGTAGCCAACAAGGAAACGGTCAACTTCTGATCAGAAGACGGAAGACTGTGGACGGTGATGCCGCGCATTGTGAAAGGAAATTGTCTCTTTGTCTCCCAGCGCGTCCACCCGGATTCGAATACTTGAATGAAATTCTGTCCTTTTGTCTTTGAGATGAGGACTCGAACACCTCCAGGATTGAATTCCAACTCAATCTTATGCAAATCTCTGTCCTCAGACGAACACGTGATGGAACGGTTCTCCTTTTCTTGTAGCTCAGAGTCTCCGACATCAAAACTCAGAGGCAGCGGCAGTTCTGTAAGTGAAATTCCTCTGAATGGTATGAAAGCAATGAGGAATGTTCATTGAGCTGCAGAATGACAGAACTCGAACAATTTTCCATCAAATGGATCTGATGAAAGCATTTTACATCCTCAACATTTTCCTAGAATACTTCCAGCAATTTCGACATCATAGAAATTTGATATTAAAAAACTGAAATTCGAACCCAAGTTCATCTCCATCAGAACTCTTCAGCTGTTCTATTCTCTCTCTCTCCTCAATGTCTATCTGTCACCGCTCAGGGAACACAGGAAATGTCTTACTTTTCACAGTGACGTTCCTCCTCCTTTCACCACTTCCATGTCTGTTTGTCGCCGTGCATTCTATTGTCGTTTCTCCTTCGGCTGTGTTCATCGGCAATCGGAAATTCAGCAAGTTGTTTCTTCCAGAGAATGTTCTCCCTTTAATTCTGACAATCATTTCGGCTGGAAGATTTGCGTCTGCCTGACATCGAATTGGCGATCCGACGACAGCACTCATCGAGAACTCCGTTATTCTTGGCTTATCTGTAAACGTGAGACAATCTTTCAACATCATTTCAACGTCAGAAAACACAAAGGAAACTCACAGGTGACATTCAACGTTCTTGACTTCTCCTCACCATCGAATTGACAAACAACACGCTGGTTGTTGTTCTGTCGGGTGACAACTGCTGTCCTCCAAAGACGGTTGATGACCGGGAAACTACGGCGATCAAACTGACGAGAAGTGTTTTTCTGTTTGACGACCAAACCTGTTGGGAAATAAGTTTTATGACTATTTATTGTTTGAAATATCAAAATTATGTTGGGAAGTCACTTCATTCCGCCTATATATCAACCGTTTTTTCAGTAGTTAAAGATCTTTTCAAAATTTATTTTCATTTTTCATCAAGAAATTTATTGAATGAAAAAAATGCAGTTGACAGATGTTAACGCAGTTAAAATAATTGATCTTTATTCGCTATTATTTGTGTTGGTGATTTGTTTTGATGAAGGCAGTGACCGACTTTTGTAAGTGCAACTCATGGCATGAAATGTCCAAGTGGGTGTTTTGAAACACAATTAAAACTAATGAAGCACGGTTACGTTTCTCTCCATTCTGTGTGCTACAGGAGTATGTACAAAAGAAGATCTTACCTAAAATTATGAGAATTGATGCAATGGAATCACCACAACGGGTCCGCTTATGCTGGTGAAATAAAAATACCATAATAAAAGTATCAAACTATTTCTGCCTTACTTAGGGGAGCGGTTTGTATCCCAGGCTCACAAAATAGTGAAATCGAATGGTCTTGAGCCTAACATGCAAATTGTTTTTAGAAATAATTTACCGTTGTCTCAGTCTCTGCAGACGTTAAGGGGTCATCGTGTATGTTCTCCAGATTGTACGAGTATATCATGTCAATATGCCAGCAAGCCAAAAAATGTATTATACTAAATTTGTTGTTTATGAAGTTACTTGTACCATGTGTAACCAGTTGTATGTCGGTGAAACGTGTAGGACTTTTGCTACGCGTTTCAAAGAACATTTATATGACAAGAATTCTGCTATTTTCTGTCATCTAACCAGTCATGATGTTAACCCTAATGTTTACCCCTTAAGTCGGTCCTAAACAGTTGTCCTGGAGATACTTGAACCGGCTGAAAGCTCAGATAAAGAAGTAAAGAGATAACTATCGACCACACTGGTGATGTAGCGATTTGACCTGCGAGAAGTCAGACTTGGTTGGCCAGATGACTTTCCATCAGGCCGCTGACAGCCTCTTCGTAACCAAAAGTAAATAACGCTTTTGGGGATCTTTCATTGTTGCGACACAGTGGCAACTGGTCGGCTACTTTGGATCAAAGCCTCAGCTTGACCCCTAAAATAGCCTTTCTACTAAGCTCTCAGTACAGCACTTACTGAGAGACACAAAACAAATAAATTCGATGTCTTTCGATTACACAGCATTGCTCTCGTCTGCCGATGCCTTATGCATGCGTGAGTGATGAGTTACGCTTTCTGGTCAGCGATAAAAATGAGAATTAAATTTCAAACAAATTGCAATAGATTAAAACATTATTTAGTTTACTGACTGCTATATTTGGAGTATAGTCATGAAATTTTCACAGGAGCAATTTCAGAACATGAGCTTTCTAAACATCTAAGTTTGTTGAAGATGGAAACGACTTTCTGTACGTAATTTACGTTTACCAATTTCATTTCTTTATGAAACAATCTCTGAGTTTCTGCACTGGGAATATATTGCGCAAACGATAAAACTTTTTAATTCTTAGAAATCCTAATCATTTTGCCATTTATGAGCCCAAGTCCAACGTTCTAGCTGATGTCTTTGTAACTTTATTAACACGATCTTGTATGGTAAATCGAAAAATTCTCCGCGAAAATGTAGAATTCTATGCGTTGATGTGGAGCCTTTTTAGAACGTTTGTGGATATCTACATAAGATTTCAAAATTTCTATGATTCAAAACCCTATCATTTTCGAATTTTTGATTTTTCTGCAGCCATTTTGGTCAATTCAATAGTGCAAGCAGCCGATTTTGATTACTAGAATTAAACAGAACACACTTTCCAGCATACATTTTTCTCGAATTGCCTATTGAAATTTATAATCTACTTCGACAGACAAAATACACTGGTTGAATACTTGACGCTTTTGTGAGATGGAAAAGATATCAGCGAATATTTCTCTGCAGCATCCATATGCAGCCCATCCCGCTCGAATTCGTCCGCTGACTACGTCGATTTGAGTCGGATCTTTGATTTGAGTTGGACACTACGATATCTGCATCAAATCGGTCATTAATTTAAGAATCTGCACTATACATTTTATGGCAAATCATTTCATCGTTTCCTTAGTTGAACGATGTCTTCTACCAGTTTCCTCTTCCTTGTGAACTGGCCATTTGAATTTTTGTGTGGATAGAGGAACAACTCTCAAAGCAGTCAGCAATTTTTGATTTCCTTCAACGATTATGGTTTTCGTCAACGTCTACGGCTTGCTCCAACCGACAAATTTCACCACCAATATGACAGATTTCATTGTTACGTGATCCTCTCTATCGGCAAGCTCTTGGCGAAGTTGTCCTTGGAAAGCTTGATTGACGTTGGGTCTGTCTATCCCAATGTGTAGTTTTGCTGATTAGTTGGAAGAAATGGTCTATATGGGTATCACTATTACAATGACCAACAAATAATGATGTACAATAGACTGAAATAATCCTCTTTCCTCTAGGCGACAAATGCTGCATGTATGCATCATATTGCTTCTTCACTTGAGACGTGGCGGTCTCATCAAATTTAAAGGCATCTGGCCCGTTTTATAAATCATTTATTTTACATTCAAAAACATATGGAGAAATTCCATGCTGAATTACATGTTTCACTTCTGTTCGGCCCATTTTACAGTCCTTGGCGATAACTGAGTCAGGAAAAATCTCCTTGTACAACTCAATGTCGTCAGCTGCACTTGAAAATGAATAATTTGATTCAGCAAATTTAAAGGCAATCAGCGTTTCTGCTTTTGTAACTTTGTATTCAGGTGCAAGCATTTCATGGTTGTCGTAAGTTGAATATCGAGATTTTTCCTAGTAACAATTGAGATTGCCTCTAGTTCCAGCACATTTTTGGATTATGCCGACTGTTTTAGGATGTTTGACGCCATTTTCATAAAGTTTTATCTGCGCAGCGCCTGATTTCTCAATCTTAAACGATTTCGAACAGCATATGCACAAGATGTGGTCTCCGTGGCACAGTGGCTAAGTGCTTGGCCTAGCGATCTTTTGGTCCAGAGGTCGAGTTCCGAAGGTGTCACTGGAAGTCGGCAGGAAGGGCATCCGTACTAAAAGTACTACAACGCTCCATAAGTCTGACTATGTCAGCACCGTCCAAGCCCCCAAGTATGGGGAGTAGTGACGTAGAAGCTTCATTTTCATATGCACATTGTCCAAGCTGCATGGCTTAATGAATAGAAACTCTTTCTTCAGCTAGCACAATATGAAGTTACACAGTGACCGCAATCCAATTTGCTTGAAATTTTCTGTGTGTACATTTTCAATAAGAATCATTTTCGTACAGAAGTGTATCCAATGTAAAAATGCTAAGTTTTTTAGGTTCATAGCACAAAATTAGGTGAAATTTTAGGTTTTCCTTGGAAGGCTTTTTTTAGGTTTTAAGTCAGCGTGGGAAGCCTGAAAATGTACACCATTCATTGCTAGGCAGGCATCCACTCGGCGAGCTGATGAAACGCATGATGAAGTTGAACACGGCAGGGATCGATATTCAGAAGTATTTGGCGAGACATTGTGCACAAACGACTTTGAGTGACCAACTTGCTTGGAGATCTGGCGCATAGATGACGATGGATTTTAGTGCATCAGTTCTCCAACAGCTTGTACAGCCTCTTCATTTGACAGTCTACCAGTTCGCGACCAATCATTGATTCTGCCGGTTTCATGAAATCGATTGATAATTTTGATCGTTTCTCTGCATGGGATTTGACTATGACGACCATACTTTGTAGACATCTTCCTCTGTACCTCCGTCGCAGAATGTCCGTTTTCAAAATAAAGCTCCACAAGTTCTACTCTCTCCGATGCACTTAATCTCCGCATGCTTAAAAGTGGTTGTAAGTGACAATGCCGAAGCTAATTTAGCAGTCACACAACCCCTTTCGTTCGAAGCAAAGTTGATGACTTATATACAGTCACTCAACCGCTGAAGAACAAAACGTCAAAGAACAGGACGGCCGGGTGCTTCACACAATGTGTGACGTGTATGCGCCCGAGAACGTTTATGTTCTTTATACTTTTCTTTGTCTATGTTTTCTTCATTATCTTTCTTATTTAGATGAATTGTTTCCTCCTTGTAGTTGATTCCTTGACCAGTTCTTGTTGTGAAAACTGCGTTGTCAGTTCCACTTCCATTGAATCTTAGGATTTATTGTTATCTTTATTGATTCAATTCCATCATTCATTTCTGACGAGGATAAATATTTAATCACTTCTTGTGTCTTTCTGGAATGCTCCATTTCACGCATGCAGATCACCTTCACCAATCACCTTCACTTTGACTTACCTGACAGTTCTGGCACCTCATCTCCTTTTCCCGCCGACGATCGCTGCACAGAACACGAGATTTCCATCTGCGTTCCTTCTGTTGGTATTTCAGGCCTCAATCTGAGCTGTCGTACTGCAGAAGGCCAAGAAACTCTCATCTGCTTTCTGTCAACACCTTCATGACCAGTCTGAAGACGAAAAGAAATCATCGTCCGTATTTCCATTTTCCATTCATAAAACGGATAAAATCAAAGCTAAGAAGTCAACACTCACCGCGAATACTCGACATTGAATCCATTTACCTCCCAAATTGGGAAAGACGCTGCTGAGAGTTACAACAACACGACCGTCACCGATGACAGCCGTCACATGTGACGTGAAGTTCTTACAGCAGGCGGGAGTCCGTGTCTGTCTGACATTGTTGGTCTTTGCAGTTACAACAACATCATTCCCAACCATTGTTCTTATATTCAGAGGTGTTGTGGAAGGAGAACGAGGACCGCAGGTGATCTGCACATTCTGCCCTGCCCAAACATTCGGTGAACTAACTTTCATGTCCACAGGAACCGGAATCTCTGGAATATATGAACATGAAGAGGTTTATGAAATATACTAAAGCAGCGGAAGGCAAGACGACGATATCTTTATAGTCAAATAATTTCTATGACTCAGCAATCCTAGTGACGTCCTGAGAAGGAATATAGGGACGATGACGTCCTGAGGAGGAATAAAGAGACTGTGACGTCCTGAGGAGGAATATAGGGACGATGACGTCCTGAGGAGGAATAAAGAGACAATGATCTCCTGAGGAGGAATAAAGAGACTGTGACGTCCTGAGAAGGAATATAGGGACGATGACGTCCTGAGGAGGAATAAAGAGACAATGATCTCCTGAGGAGGAATACAGAGAGACAATGATCTCCTAAGGAGGAATATAGGGACGATGACGTCCTGAGGAGGAATAAAGAGACAATGATCTCCTAAGGAGGAATACAGAGAGAATGATGCAACAACTGAAGATGATTCATACAAAATCAGAGAAGCCAATTGGAGAATTGACATGGTATCAATTTTGAAACCAAACTGCCTTCATCACAATTTTAGCTCCAATTAATGCTTCTCAACAGACGCAAATCTGCCGTTAAAAGGCAAAACGACGTATTTCGGAATGTCATGGTTTTGAGAAAATCCGCTTTGTAAATGATATCATTCTAGGTGTGAATTCTGCTTTTTATACTTCCTGTATCTGATCCGATATTTTAAAAGGTAAAACAGCGTATTTCGAAATACGTTTCCCATTTGCATGGATTTTAAAAGGTAAAACAACGTATTTCAAAATACGTTTCCCATGTGCGTGGATTTTAAAAGGCAAAACAACGTACTTCGAAATACGTTTCCCATGTGCGTGGATTTTAAAAGGTAAAACAACGTATTTCAAAATACGTTTCCCATGTGCGTGGATTTTAAAAGGCAAAACAACGTATTTCGAATTACGTTTCCCATTTGCGAGGATTTTAAAAAGTAAAACAACGTATTTCGAAATATGTTGCGCCTACTGTAGCTTAGATTTCAAAAGACAGAACCGATAACGTTCGATCACAGCGTAAATTGAACTCAAGAAATACCAAAAACATTTACATAAGCTGCCACGTTGTCAAATTTATCCTCTACTCCGCAATTTTAGTGCCGTCTCCAAAATGCAATTGGAGTGATACTATAAAATAGTGATAGTGTCATAGTTTTGCAAAAGGGTATTTCGATATTTTTGCCACTATCTACATGAAGTTGTACTGCAATTACACCCAATTATATATAGCTACAACTACTGCAGTTTTATGTACTTTGTACACATATTTGTACTTTTACCCTGTTCATAGAAACGATGCCATACAACTTCCATGTATACACGTAATCGAATTATTATTTCGGTCTATATTCATTATACGTCGGTCTCGCACACTATCTACTTATTGATGTCCTGTTACATATTTGCATGTAGACTAATGATACTGGTAGGCCCCAACTCTGTGTTTGGCACCTTAGAATATTTCAAGACAAAATATAAAAATCAAAATATGTTTTATGATTTAAGTATGTGTAATTATGCCATTACAAACACAAAATTGTACAGTTATGTCTTTAATCAATAGAAAAATCTCGGTAGTCTTTCTTTAGGCATAAAAAATCACATTCCCTAACATTCATGAGATCGTCAACATCACCAACTTCCATATCTTTGTAAAATTGTTGACGATTAATAGGCATATGTTTTGAAAGATTGACCAGGTCTCTTTTCTTCTGTTGAGAAATACCCCGTTTCTTGATTTCTTTTGGTATCCCTTCAATTGGTCGATCTTGCTCATTCATGATATCTTTAAGCACGGATTTTTTGAAAATAGGATGCTCTTGGAAAGGTCCATCGAAATTTAGCTTTAGAAATACATCGCATGAACCTTTTCTAAACTGAACCACACGCGCTTCAGATAAGCCACGTAATCGCGCTACAGTGTCGGTCATTTGGAAAGCCCAAAAATCATCATATTTCAGTGCAACCGAGTTCATTCGCCTTCTTGAGTTATTAATCAGCTCTTTCATATCATCAAAATCATAAATCTCATTCGATTTTCGGAGTTTTTCTGATATTGCGGCATGGACGCTGTCGGCTGACATGTACATGTAGGTATGCCCAACTTCCAGGAATTTCAATGTTATCGTTTTGGCTGAAACGCGGATGTCATTCACAAGCAGCATTAAAACACTAAAGAGCAATTTGTTTTTATTCTGTGAATTGCAATTATCGGCAAAGAAAATGATATCCTCAAAATCTCGGCAGAAATCTAGTATGAAGTGCGAGTAGGCGGATGCAATATTCTTAGCTTTTCGACCGGCCTGTTCCTCATGCCAAATGATACAGGTAGCTGATCCATTCGAGGCGACATCGCAAAAAGTTTCGTTAAAGACGATTAATTTTCGACTGAAAACAGCCTCTTTGATGGCTAGACGGGGAAGGAGTAAAACCTTCTGCATATCAACAGATACGACCTTGATACTCGACTCTTCGGATTTAACTTTATCGCTTTTCATTTCCTCTCTTGCTCTACAATTGTTTTCTCGATGTTTATGGTATTCCAAACAGTCTCCTAGTGGAAGACATGAATGCTCTGCAAGATGTTTGTGATCTTCACAGACTGTACACTTGTCTTGCTGAGGTCCTTGAAACGAAATATTCATTTTGTGAAATTCTGTGTAAAAATAAGTGTGTGAACATGGAACATCTTTTGATCCTGTTTGTTTCAATTTCATGTCAACGAAGTTATCATACAATTTACGAATCGATAATTCGCTCGAAAGATAACGACGATTAGGAGAATGTGCTAATCTATAATGTGAAATACACGGCTTGTAGGATTCGATAAATTCATGAATTTCACTTCTCAATGTTTCGTCAAGTTTATTCGATGGTTCATGACGTCCTCTCCTATCAACAGGTGCACCAAGGTTGAGAGAGAGTTCATTAGCTGGAAGATTGAATACTGATCGAATGATGGAGTCTGATGCTTTATACCCCAGTGTCCTTAGGAAAAATGTCTTACAAACTTTCATTTTATTCAAGGAATAAGACATAGATTTCATTTTACGTGTCAGTGATCCACCTCAGCACTTTGCCGAGACGTCTGAAGCAATGAAACTTCTTCTGTCCTGTAACTTCATTTTCCAAAATGAATCATGGATTATCTGCCGAGTTTCATCAGATATCAGATCACAAGAAAATCCTTTACTTCGAGGCAATTTGCTATCATGGTTACAATTGGATAGGAGTAAAGGATGTTTATCAACAACGTTGCTTTGAGCGACGTCATGATCTTCATCGCTTGTGATACCAGATTCACGATCAACACATGTAGAAGAGGACACAAAAGTATCATTCATATTTTCTTTATCACTTATTAAAGCACTTGAATTTAGAAGTTCAGAAACACAACTAGCAGATAATCGGATCTAGATTGGTTCTTATCAAACACAGTATCTTCTTCTCTAGGGATGTTTTTGTGGTTCGAGACATCAAAAATTTTCCCAACAGGTTTGAAATCGCCGAAATCTTCATCCGCAAGCATCTTTTCGTCCAAGTCAACCCCACTACCATGAAGTTCGACCGATTGATAGTCGCATCCACTGCAATTTGGTAGCTGGAAATCGGCAATTGAGACCGATAGTTCATTTTCCTGGTCGGAATTCACTTTTGTCAGATGTTCCTGCAGCACGATCTCCTCCATTGCCGTAGGTTGTTCAGTGCAGTAAACCGCCTCTGAAAGTAGAATATCAAGACTTAACCATTTTTATATATTTTTAAATGCTTCTCAATATTTTAATTATATATCAGAACATTTCATCTTAGATTTAATTAATTTAGATTTAATAGGAGTACATAATCATCTTTAAGCAGCATTTTTGCATTTAAGCAACATGTACAATGTAGGCTACATGTCTTGATTTATCAGAGTGCATTTAAGCGTAAAAGATGAGTTTTAGGCCTACATGGTATACTGATATTTAGGCAATCTTACCTTCACACTCATTCAACATATCTAGATAACTTCCATTGAAAGGATTATTCAACGATTCGTCTTCCGCACCCAAAACACTGGAATCATCTATGTCAGATTGTTTAGATGTATCGTGCAACCGCAATCGTTCATTGTCATGATCATCATTTTCTTTTGAGTCATGCAGAATTGATGCTATTGAGCAATCAAATTTCGTCAAGGATTTCTCCGTTCCTGATTGTTTTATGTTTCTCATTGCAGATGAAGCCGTTTTATCATTATCCTGATTGATGACACCGTACTTCTGAAATACCATGCTGTAAACAAAGAAATCATGAATTAAGTTTTAGGAGTTGACGTTCTTATAAATAAAACGTGAGATAAACATACTTCATGAATACTGAACTGATGTACATCTGACAAGTCAACACTCAACAAGTTACAGTGACTGTACAGTATGCCGCAGAATGAGAATGCTTGTATGCACATGCATGCATTGTGTGGCGTATGAATGCAACCGATTTAGATTCTATCAAACACTTCGTCTAGCATATCCCGGGATAGCCGAGTGACCTAAACGGTTGCCTAAAGAGCGTCGGCAGGTGGGTTCGACGCTACCCGCAGTCGCGTGCTTTTTTCATTACTTTCCAATGCCGAAGAAACTTATCATTGTAATTAGCTTCCACTACAGTAATTTTACAATGAAGTACTTATTATTTTGAGTTAATCATAGGTCTCATTAACAATCAGCGATTTGTAGATTCAGGTTTTTGACGGAAAAATGCTGCTGCTTTAAAGAAAAGATTCCGCTGCTACAAAAACAAGATCCTTAGGTCTAATTTTTTATATCCTGACAAACCTACTTCCATGAAATTATTACATCTTGGTAAATACCTTGGAAAAACCTTTCATATAGCACAAAATTTCTCACCTTGGTGTTGAAACAGCAGCAGATGATGTAGAAAGTTTTTCTTTCTTCTGCTTAAGAAGTATCTCTTGAATTTTTCTCTTGGACATACCGCGTACTGAAAACAAGATTTCAAGTATCATCTTAAGTTTCATCTCGTTTATGAAATAATTTCCGGAACTCACTTTAAAGGAAAATATTTCACTTGTGCTGAAAAAACGCCCCGCTGTCAATGTCATATGCTCGAAAATGATATCATATGATTATATTTGAATTGAAGCTATTCAAACAATGATATTATTTTATATAATATTCGCCGTAAGCGTATTGCCTTGTACGCATAATCTTATAAAAATCATAAGAAAAAGTTATGTATTTCGAAATACGTTGTTTTGCCTTTTAAACTATCCATCCAGTTTCTATTCCAATTATTTTCCAATATCATACGTTACCTGTACAATATATCAAAATGTATGAATTACGACAATTATATGATCACATTTCAAGCATATACCCTGAAAGTTCAGATCTCACTGGCTCTAATAGACCCTTAATAGGTAAAACAACGTATTTCGAAATACGTCGTTTTGCCTTTTAACGGCAGAAATGCGAACGGCAGTTAATACTTCAATGAGTTCTATCATGTGTGTATATCACAGCTGCACCTTCCTCTATGTGAATGTTACTCAGGCACTACTACTAGACCGCCGATGGTCATGGTATCAGTTCTGATACCACAGGAATTTATTATTAGCACACTGGAATCATAGTCAGACCTTGCTGACCATTTGGCATTTCCAAAAACGAATCGTATAATAATCGACTCATTCGAAATCAAAGCATGAGGAACTTCAATGTCTATGACAACTTGACGGCGATATTGATTTTGAAATAATTCGCATAAATAGTGACACTACACCTTTTCCATGTCTATTTCAGATATTTCCAAATGGATTTCAGGTAAATTTCAAACGGTAGGCGTAGGTGTTGAAGGTGAGCGTGTGTCAAGCGTGTTCTGTATTCGCTTTTAATGAAATTCATGAAAGAAAAAGCTGCTTCGCAGCAATAAGTGGAGCCAAACTTACTCAGCAATATTAAATATATATATATATATATATATATATATATATATATATATATATATATATATATATATATATATATATATATATGATATTACCACAAGAAAATCATAAGTGAAGGTTGTGTCTTCGTTACCGCGCGTCTGTGTATACTCTTTTGGATTATTCATCAATTATTTGTCTATCAATCGTGATATATTTTGTATGTGTCCATTCGTCTTTTCGTCGTGCATTGTTTGAGAGAATTCTCATTTCGTGGTGAGCAATGGTTCTCCTGATATACGCGTTTGAGTCTAGCATTGAATTTGTATTTGTATTTCAAAATATGCTCCAATCGGAACAATCTGTACATGCAATGTTGCAAAAATAGTAACACCAGAAGAAGTTATGCAAGAAAGTCAAGTAAGTCAAGCAATATCTCCAACGCAAAAATCAAGACATTTTTTAAAAGAACTAATACTTGAGCACTCAAAACAATCTACAGGCAAATCATTCCAAAATGGAATAACACGACATGAGAACCAATTAACTCGACACAATGAATTTGAAAATTGACTCTTTAATTTGTATTTATGTCCACGCGTGCGACTTTCGGAATAAATTTCAAAACAAACATCAAACGGAACAGAAATATAACTCGAATTGTCAACCATTTTGAGGGAACCCGTTGAAAACGATAAGTTTTTCACGATAAGCTCTTTATCGAGTACTTTCGGTCACTGCACGCGACCATCGTCAGGACATGAGTGAGACAGCAAAACCAATGCGTGAACGCTGTGAGCGAACATCAAAGAGTCAATACACCAACTTAGGGAATGCCGATACCTAACAAATTATAAACATTGATATGGCTCTACTGACAAAATACAAAAGTAGAAGGTAAGAAACGAAAATTACCCGAAAAGACAGAAGTGAAATTAAAAGAAAAATGACATTAAAACTTCCAAGCATCACTTAGAGAGTGCTTCACTTTATTGCAGGAACCAAGCTTATGAGTCCAGAAGGATTCTTTCACTATCCGCTTGTTCCATACTGGCTCTCTGTCGATGATAGTCATACTATCCAAAGAGATGGGATGTTGTGTCGACATTGAATGCTGCGCTACCTCAGAACGCAGCACGTCCATTTCGCGGATTGACCGCAAATGCTCCTTTTTTCGCTGCTCAATTGGTCGCTGAGTTTCGCCCACGTATCTCCATCCGCAGCTTTCCTCATCGCAACTGATCTGGTAGACGGAGCCCAAGACCTTAGCAGGCTCAGGTCTCTTGTTCACCAGTTGGGATCGCAAAGTGGAAACAGGTCTCATCGCCACATCTACATTGATGTCACTGAGTATTGACGCCAATTTTTCGGAGACACCCTTCACATACGGCAGTGTAGCTCTCGATCCTCCTTTAATTGAAGATGAGTCCGAACTCTTGCCAGAGTCCAAGTGCCACCAGCGTTCAATCTCCTTTTTAGAATAGCCGTTCATTTTAAGAGCACCAATGACATGTTGTTTTCGTTGTTAGCGTTCACGCATTGGTTTTGCTGTCTCACTCATGTCCTGACGATGGTCGCGTGCAGTGACCGAAAGTACTCGATAAAGAGCTTATCGTGAAAAACTTATCGTTTTCAACGGGTTCCCTCAAAATGGTTGACAACAGTCAGATCCCGTTATTTCATGCAATAACTCGAATTATTTTAAAAACGGTGATAAGATCTTGACGTAAACGCCTCGTTTGCAAAGTCTTGAAATTGATAGAACAGCGACTGTGGTAATCCAAACGTCGAATGTCAGAAAACATTCGGGTGATTCACCTTTGGACATTTTCAACAACTTCAATATCTTTCAAAAGAAAAGGACACCAAATTGCAGAGCAAAACTCCAAATGAGGTCGAACAAATGTATTATACAAGCGTATAAAGGCCGAGGGGTCCAAAAATTTAAAACAAATCTTCATGCAACCTGAAACTTGTTGGGCACGAGCAGCTGACTTTACACGATGCAGTGAAGGCTTTAGGTCGTTTGAGATAATAACACCAAGGTCATTATGAGGGTCACTAGATTTGATATCAACACCACCAAAGTTATAGCACAGCTGAGGATTTCTGTAGCCGAAATGAACACATTCGCACTTGTCGATGTTGATCTTTAAGCACCATGTGTGGCCCGAACTCAACTTGTTCGTGTCCCTCGGCTCTGTTTGGCCAGCGTGTGCGCGCAGGTTAGTAATGTGCATGTACATGCATGTAATTTTGCGTCAATATATATACCGTGTGTGGCACCAGCGAATAAAGTGATTTAGATCGTTTTGAATATCAACGCCACTATGAAATTGAGTAACTGTCGAAAACAATTTAATGTCATCAGCAAAAGTAGTAAGAAAACGGCGAACACGAGATAGCGCAAGATGGCCGCCATCGCTGACGTCCCCCCCCTCTGGAACGGCAGAGTGTCGTGGTCGGCCGCCGTGGTGCTTCGGGTCTGAGTCCCCCCCCTCTGGAACGACAGAGGTTGTAGTCTGTCGTGGTGTGCCGACCAGGTGGGTTCACAAACTGTTCGCTGACGTCCCCCCCTCTGGAACGATAGAGTGTCGTGGTGGACTTGGGCGACCGCCAGGATTAGTCTTGAGGCTATAGTGTGTGATGTTTTTTCGTGCAATCTGCTGAATGTTGGGTTGTAAAATGGGTTGTTTCGAGTGGAAGGAGTGGTCGGATGAGAAAACGGAGGTCGGATTCGTATTCAGCGTGAAATTCTGCATCGGTATGGTGAGTTTCAAGGCAATCGGTGAGAAAAAATTTTCAACATTTTTCGAAAAACGACAGAGTTAGAATTTGGGACGTTTTGGTGTGTAGCGTCAAAACGAAGCATCGGATGAGAAAACGGAGGTCAGATTCGGATTCAGCGTGAAATTCTGCATCGCTATGGTGAGTTTCAAGTCAATCGGAGAGAAAAAATTTTCGGCTGACGTCCCCCCCCCTCTGGACAGCTAGCTTCGATCTTGGCTTCTAGTGGACGGATTTTGTCGTGCAATAGCTCGTTTAAAAAGCTAAGAGTGAGACAAATTCAGTAAAAGAAACGGCTTGTTCATATCTGTCTTCGTTCAAAAGTTAGAGCGGTTACAAGATTTTAGGTCGGAGCTCGCTCACCTGAAAAAATCCTAAGTGTCAGAGTGGCTTTGTATGGGTAAAATTTTGAAAATTTTCCAAAGTGTGGAATTTCGACCTGGGACCGTCACCAAAACATTTTTCATCAAATTTCACTGACCTCCCCTCCCCTCTGGACAGCTAGCTTCGATCTTGGCTTCTAGTGGACGGATTTTGTCGTGCAATAGCTCGTTTGAAAGCTAAGAGTGAGACAAATTCAGTGAAAGAAACGGCTTGTTCATATCTGTCTTCATTCAAAAGTTAGAGCGGTTACAAGATTTTAGGTCGGAGCTCGCTCACCTGAAAAAATCCTAAGTGTCAGAGTGGCTTTGTATGGGTAAATTTTTGAAAATTTTCCAAAGTGTGGAATTTCGACCTGGGACCGCCACCAAAACATTTTTCATCAAATTTCACTGACCTCCCCCCCCCTCTGGACAGCTAGCTTCGATCTTGGCTTCTAGTGGACGGATTTTGTCGTGCCATAGCTCGTTTGAAAGCTAAGAGTGAGACAAATTCAGTAAAAGAAACGGCTTGTTCATATCTGTCTTCGTTCAAAAGTTAGAGCGGTTACAAGATTTTAGGTCGGAGCTCGCTCACCTGAAAAAATCCTAAGTGTCAGAGTGGCTTTGTATGGGTAAAATTTTGAAAATTTTCCAAAGTGTGGAATTTCGACCTGGGACCGCCACCAAAACATTTTTCATCAAATTTCTCTGAACGAGGGGGGGAGTCAGTGAAATTTGATGAAAAATGTTTTGGTAAAGGTCCCAGGTCGAAATTCGGAAGTTTTAAATTTTTCAAAATTTTCACCACACTGGAGCTCTCACACTTAGGAATTTTTTCACTTGTGGCATGTTACATGGACATGTGCTGACGGACCAACTTCCCGTGATCATATGAGAATGGTTCAGGTGTCATATGATAGAGAATGATGAGTCGAATCGTTTGCAACAAACCGCATGTCGCTACGATGAATACTTTCGGAGATAGAGCCATTTTAAGTTTTCTTCCGAGCATATATAAACCCCCGACAACGTAAGTCTGATCACTTCATCGAAAGACGAGGTAAGCGACGGTCGTGTTTCAAAGGACTCTATCTTTTGAAGTAGGCAAGCTATCTTCTTACTTCAAAGTTTGTATGATAGAGTTTGATAGTGTCTTTACTACTGATAAAATTTTTTAAAAGTAGTATGAGTAGTAAAATGCGGAATTTTTTAAAAATTCTTAATTTTCACTTTTTTCAAAGTTTTAACATATAGACTAAGGTTTTCAAGTATCCTGAGTTCAAATCTGCTATCAGATTTGAAATTTAACTAAGTCTAAGGCAGCTTTGAGGGGTTAGATCCCAGCTACTGATCACTACCTTTGACTCGGCGTTCCTGTTACCACTTCGGGGCAGTGACAATGATGTCTTCAGCTGTAAAGAGCGGGTATCGGGAAGATCTCTCACTTCCCTAGTGATCAGTACAAGGCCTTCGGGCTGTTGACGGGATCGAGTGCCACTCACTACACTCTTTAGAAATATGACTGTACTACATGATTCCAAACTTATACAAATTTCATTATCTTACAGCTAACGATAAATCTAACATGGCTAATGACAGGAACCGCAAATACCATATTAAAATGTGCTCAAGTGGGCGACTTAATCGCAGTGCGGACGCCAAGGCTCATGTCAAGAAGGCGGGCACCGGCCACATGATTATCTTGAATAGGGTTGCGTGCGTGAAGTGTAGAGTGCTGAAGGGTGATGAGGATGAGGCGCGTTTTTACAGAGTGCATGCTGACTGTAGTGGTGGTTTAGTGACTGATTTGAGATTTACGCAGTTGATTATGGAAGAGAGGGAGCGAATGTTGGCGATCGAGCGAGAGGGTAAGGCTGAGAATGTTGTTGAGAATGATGAGTTGGCGAGAGCGATTGCGTCGTTGGAGGGTGAGATTGAGCGAAAGAGAGTGCTTGAGAGTGATGATGAGGATGATGTGGATTTAGATAGGGAGCGTGTGAGGAAGCGTGTGAGGAAGTTGAGCTCTTCGTCGTCGGAGGTGTCAAACATCGTCATCACCGACCCCCCGAAGAGCTCATCTTCCCCAAAAGTGAAGAGTGGTGGGATTCGTGTGCAGTCGGCGAGGTGATTGAAGGATGAAGAGAAGAGGCATGTTTCGCAGCAGATGGCGCATGATTTGTTGGTGAATAAGTATGAGAGTTTGAAGAAAGTGAAGGATGAAGTTGTGAAGGAGTTGGATGAGTTGAAAAAGAAGGAACTGAAGTCGAAGGAGGTAGCGGATGAAAATATTAGAATGAGGCGTAGTGTGACTGATTTGAAGAATAAGACGCGTGAGTTGGAAGAGAAGAATGATGAGTGTGAGAAGAGGGCGAGTGCTGCGGAGAGAAGAATGAGAGATGCAGAAGCGAAGTTTGAGGAGATGATGAAGGAGATGAGTGTGTTGAGAGCGAGGAATGTTGAGTTGGAGAGGACTGTGGCTCGGCGGGGTGATGAGAGGCAGGCGTATGAGAAGTTGGAGCGCATGAGGGATGAGTGGGAACGTGTGAATGAGGATCGTTTGTTTGAGTTTCACATCCCTATTCGGGATAATCATTTGGCCGGCGAAGTACTCGTAAACCAGAATTTAGACGAATCCATCCTATGCTACAATGGTCATCCGACGAAAAAATGCCTCCACGCCAGCCTACGAATGCGCGGCCATCTCCACAAATTTTCGATTCGGAAACGCGCGAGACTGCCAAAGGATGACTAACTTGGTAAGTGAAAAAGTAAATAAGATAGTATATCCTATTCTAATACATATCATTTTCATTGCAGATCTTTGCCCGCCTTCACCACCCCATCACGTCACTCCCGAGAACGAACCATCGGCTCTCTTAAGGGCCACCATGGGGCAAGACATGATAGAACCTCCTCGCGGTTTGCCCTGGGCAGTCTTCGGACTGGCGAATACTATCATTAAGTTGAATCTGCTATCAGTCAACTTGAACGTTGCGTCGCGTTAGAGGGGTATATAAACCACTGCCTCTCATTTCATTTCATTTCAATCATGCAGACGCCGAACAGTCAAGTCAGCTCTCCTCGCGGACCGCAGTTAAGGCCGCGAAATTTATTTGAGGAGTTTGTCAGGCTAGAGGAGCAAGACAGAGTTTTTAATAATCTTGCTCGGATTGGCAATCCGATGACAGCAACTGCTGTCAATCCAACGGAATGGCGCTACATTCCACTTTTTAGCCATGTACCAGTTAGTGTGGAAGTCGACAGTGCTACCAAAGAGAGAGTCAAAGACTCTCTCAGCAGAATTGGTAGGATGTAAGATGACGTTACTCCCGAGAATGAACCATCGGCTCTCTTAAGGGCCACCATGGGGCAAGACATGATAGAACCTCCTCGCGGTTTGCCCTGGGCAGTCTTCGGACTGGCGAATACTATCATTAAGTTGAATCTGCTATCAGTCAACTTGAACATTATGCAGTCGATTGCTATCCCTGAAGCATTCTGATTCGCTGTTGAGCAATTCATTGTTGAAAACCCTATATAAGCCAGAAGATTGTAGCGCTTCTCATTCAATTTGAAGTCACGATGGAAGCGACATCTACCGACAACATTCCCGTCTTCACCGATGAAGACAACGCCATTCCCGAGTTCGTCATCCTCGACGAGTGGGATGAGGAGGATGAGAAGAAGGGGAAGATCAAGAGGATCGTTTGGATGGATGAGGTGTGGACTCCAAATACCACCCGCATCCGAAAGGTTCCAGATGCACCAGTACGACCTCGGCGGTATAGGGTCTATGACAACCTAACCGTCATACCCATTGATTATTCCAGCCAATAGTCAAATTCACACCCCGAGAACGAACCATCGGCTCTCTTAAGGGCCACCATGGGGCAAGACATGATAGAACCTCCTCGCGGTTTGCCCTGGGCAGTCTTCGGACTGGCGAATACTATCATTAAGTTGAATCTGCCATCAGTCAACTTGAACGTTGCAAATGAAGTTCGGTGTAATACTTCCTTTCGACGGGCGTTCCTGTAAAGGGCGGCGGTGAAACCCGTAGCTATGTATACCGCAAGGGACATTCGGCAATGGTCAATCTTGTTAAACCTCTCTGCGTCATGTTTGCAAGTGATTGCCTCTGTCTCAACGTAGTATGCATTCGCGCCAGGGCGACATTTAGCCAACTGTCGAAGGTTGCCTAAAACTTTCCATTGCTTACGTTATGAGAACCATGAGTTCTACCTGTCTCTATCAATGAGACGAATTGATGAATGGAATGAAATGGGAGGACACTCACGCGCCACACGCAACATAACACACTTCTCTCTTCCGTAGTCTAACAAGCTCTTTACACATGGATCACAGTCGA
>CAJQUW010004196.1:0-32656 GCA_907163375.1 Prostheceraeus crozeri | reverse complement strand
ATTGAAAATAATTTCAAACCATATATAAACACAGTTATCTTTGATGAAAATCTAACAACGCGTCCATATAAAATCATAACAAAGAAAAAAATTGACTATGGTTCAAACATATATTTGGGATCTCGAAACTTTTCCCGATCCTAACTGTTCAACAGGCTCATCACTATTCCTTACGCTGTAGGAGCTATTAATTTTAATAAATTTATATGTTGTTTACCGAAACAAAGATTGAAAGAATTAGAAACACGTTTGCTAAGTGATATGATTAAAATTAAACGACCAAAAGATGAAGATGAAATTAAAAAACTTAAAAAACAGATTAATGAGTATAATAATTTAACTGAATTAGAATTTAATAAACTTCAAAATTGTGTGAAAATATTTACGAGAACTGAGGATGATGGAATGTTCGATCGGGGGAAACACAGAGGACGTATGTCCGATCCATCAATTTTTTAAAACTCTTGGAAATTTAATTATTCTAGAGTAACTTTATATAGTCACAATTCATCAAGTTTTGATTCCTATTTTCCGATAAAAGCTAATTTTAAATTATCTAAACCGCCTCTTAAAACTTCAAGAGGAATATTGATGCTTCATTACAAAATCCTTATACAATCTGAATGTGTTAGTAGATACATTCAAAAATCTTTTAGATTTAAAACAATATGAAAAAAGATTCACCTTCTGGTAAATTAGCACTTCAAACTATTATAATGAAATGTAGTTATCAACATGTAAAAACAAGTCTTTCTAAATGGTGTGAGAATTTTAAAATTCATACGAATGTGTGTAAATTAAATTATGAAATTGGAGACATAACACATGAAAATTATAAAGAAAAAGAAAATGAATGGAGACCATATTTAATTAACGATATTCTTTCTTTAGCTTTTTGTATCTACAAATTTAATAATGTTATGCGAGATTTAGTTGGTGAAGATATAACTACTAATTTGACATCCTCTGCTTTAACATTTAACGGTTGGATGAAAAGCGTACAAAATGACAATATAAATATTCATTCTCATATAGATCTATGGGCTAGAAATTATATTAGAAAATCTGTTAAAGGTGGAAGAGTTTCAGCAAATATAAGAAAATACATATCGGCCATTTTGTGTGCATCTTGTTACCAATTTAAAACAGTTTTTACCTGCGTCGCGCTGCGTCTGAGAGGGGGGACTTTGTCCCTTGGTCGCTGCGCTGGGGGGACTTTGTCCCTAGGTCGCTACGCTGGTGGGACTTTGTCCCCGGGAAATAATTTAATAGATTTAATGAAACAGTATCGAGATTTAGGAGATAAAACTGAAATTTGTAAGAAAATTTCAAATCAACTACTTGAACAAAAACATGAATTTCTAATGGCTTTTGATGCAACATCTTTATATCCATCAGCTATGTATGATGAAAATTCAGAATACCCTAAAGCTGAATCAGCTAGAAAATTTCGTCAAGAAGAAGAGCGGGAAATAGTATATAAATTTAATACTCAAACATTTAGACCTAAAACTGGAATATTCTCTGTTGTGTTTCAATATCCGAATGATATGTATTTCCAACCAGTTCCTATTAAAGATAAAGTTAAAAATCAAAATAATAATTCTCATGTAAAAGTAATCAGGTTTAGAAATGGTATATGTTATGATGTATTAACTTCTGTTGACATACAAGAAATTGTTAGATGTGGGGGGAAAATCTTACATATTACTGATGGTATAATTTATGAAAAAAATTATCAAGTTTCACCATTTCGAAATTATATTGAAAAACTTTTTAATTTGAGAAAAAGATATAAAACAGAAGGAAATACTGTAGGTGATGAGTTAATTAAATTATGATGAATTCGCTATATGGCAAAACTGTGCAAAAAGATATAACCACTAAATATCATTTATGGAATGAGAATACATTGAGAAAAAATTTCACTCAAGAAGTAAAAGATTATGAAAAATTAAATGATGAACAATATTTAGCGAAAGTAGAAATGGAAGATGATGAATTTCTCAAAAATAATATTGTAAAAGATGGGAAGACGTCATTCATGCCATCACACTTAGGTTCTTTCATTCTTTCTCACTCTAGAAGAATCATGAATAACTTTATTTTAGAAATTAATGGTTTCAAAGAAAAATACATTCATTATACAGATACTGATTCAATATATATTTCCAATGAGCTCTTTAATAAATTAGATGCTGCTGGATATGTTGGTGGGGAATTGTGTCAAGGAAAAAATGATTATGGAAATGGTGGAATTATTTTTGCAATGTTTATTGCTCCTAAAATAAAATACTGTATTACTGTAGATGAACAAGGGAGACTTAGTGAAAAGAAAACATTCAAAGGATATTCACAAGATAAAGTAAAAGTAGAAGATTTTCTAAAATTATATTCGGGGAAAACATTATCGACTACAGTTAATAAACCATGGAAAAGATCTTTAGAAACTGGAATTAGTATTCCTGATAAAAATAATAATACTGAAGAAAAAAAATTTTCTAGTCAAATAAATATTCTTAAACGTCAAGCACCTGATGAAAATGAAATTATGTTACCTTATAACGGAGAAGATATTCAAGCTGAAATATTTCAAACAATCATCTGTGAGAGTAATTTAAGTGATGATGATGACACGTGGGAATAATAATTTTTTTATAACATCTAAAAAATTTATAACATCTAAAAATTTATAACATCTAAAAAATTTATAACATCTAAAAACTTATTCCATCTAAAAAATTTATTACATCTATAAACTTATGACATCTAAAAACTTATTACATCTAAAAACTTATTACATCTAAAAACTTATTACATCTAAAAATTTTATTACATATGAAAATATATTTATCGAATATTTTGGTATTTTCTATTAAGTTTTATCTTATTAAGTTTCATCATATAATGTTTTATCAAAAGATAATTTAAATTTTTTTTCACTAACTATTGATTCATCATCATCATCATCATCATAAATTACACTTTTTGGTATAGGATGCCCTTCCATGATAGGATACCATTCTCTTATTGGAATATCTAACTCTAAATTACATCTTTTATCTGATAATAATATAATAGAGAAAAATATTGGTCTTTGATCTCTTTTGGAAAATTTAATAACACCACCATAATCTGAATCACTTTTAGTTTTTGTTAAAGATGATAAAATTTTAAATTGATTAGATGTAAATCCTAATTTAAATTTTGTAGACCCGACACATAGTTGTCTAACAGTATCTTCAACTATACCATCATTATTATTTTCAATTGTAAGAAAATGAAATTTAGATAAATTTTTATAATTACTAATATTTTTATAATCTTTTTTACCATTTACACCATTTTCAGATGTTTCAGAATCATCATTATTATCATCTATATTATTATCATTATTATCATAAGATTCTTTAAGATCGGGCAAAGCCCTAGAACCTTCAGTTCGTTTATTATGAATATGATTATGGTCATTGTTAATAGTATAAGGCGTAGTCCACATATAAATTTTCTCTTGTTGAGCTAAGCCATTTATGTAAGATTTTAGCAAATTAATATTTAAGTTTGAATATAATCCTATATACGTATCATCATCATATCTTTGCGGCATTTCTAATGTTTCTTGTTTATAAATTGTGTCTCTATAATAAACTTGACATAATAATTCTTCATTATGTTTTTTACTCTCTATGTGAATGTTATATTGATTTTGTTCGTCAACAAATAATCTAATTTTTTCTTTCGAAAAAGATTTTAATTTTTTAACTAATTCTTTAATATTGATATAATTAATAATTTTAGTTTCTATCCAATCAGTATTACTAATTGGTAACACTGCTCTAATAAATCCATAAACATTATTATGACCTATTATAACCATATTTTCTTTATTTAATTCCACATAAGCTACATCATTATATTTACTAACAATCTCCATAAATTTAATAAATGGATCACCTGGAAAAATACAATAATTGGTTTCTATAGAAGGTAAACCTTTAGTCTGTTCTCTAAATATTTCGGCTTGTAATTGAAATAAAATATTAACATCTATACATGGATTTGTAATAGTATTATTATTATTATTATCAAAACATTTATTTTCAAATCCCGTTGATCTCGTCGAATAAGAAGAACAGGATGATGCGGACGAATATAATTTTTTTAAATTTGGGGTTTCCATTTTTTTATTTTTATTAGAAAAAATTTTATTTTTTTATTTTTATTAGAAAAAATTTTATTTTTTTATTTTTATTAGAAAAAATTTTATTTTTTTATTGTTAAAAAATGATGTTACCAAATGTTGGTGGAGGTGCATATATCCCGAATAATCGTGAATTAGAAATAGAGATAGAAAATTATATTATGAAAACTGGAGACGTTTTATCTGGTCCATTGCATCTTTCTATTCTTCCACAACAAAATACAGAGTTAACAAATAAACAATATGTTGATACACAAATCAATGACTTAAAGGAAAAATATATAAACGATGTTTTGGTTCCACTGATGAACGAATTGAAGTTGCTTAAACTTAATGACAAATCATTAAACGAAAAATTATTAAAACTTGATAAAAAGGATAGAGAGCTAGAAGCAGATATAGCAAAACTTTTTAAAAAGATTTCTGAACAATCAACAATTTTAATATTACTTTCTATAAATTTAAAATCTGCAGTCATTAAAAATAAACATCAGATAAAAATGTTAAAAGAACAATTAGAAGATGAAATAGAAAAACTACCTGAAAGAATTAAAAAAAATTTAAAGCAGTTACAAACTACATTCCAAAAAAGTGTTGATGAATTGAGTTCTAAAATTACTCAACAAATGAAAAAGATGAATAGAATAATAAATGAAGTAAACTCACTTAATGAAAAAGTTGATAAAATGAAAACTCTTAAAATCAATTTAGAAAATGAATTAAAGAAAAATTTACAAGAAAACTCTAAAGAAAATAAAGAACAGTTAGATGCTGTTAAAAGACAATTAGATGTTCTTAAAATTAAGTTAAATGCTCTTAAAACGGCGTTGAAGATTAATCAGCAGAAAATGCAAGTTAATAGAAGAGAAATTAAAGTACATCACACGCTGCTTGACGCAATAGATAAAGTGCAACAGGCAATTAATAAAGTTATCTCGAAGTTGTTGTCCATTCACAAACGTAAATCTTAACACGTAGATATTTTTCCCAAAAGTCAAATTTAATCCTAAAAAATGCCTATAATTTATAAACACAATCTTAAACATTTTGCATCAAATAATAAAATTGCTCATGAACCATCTATGAAACCTGTGTACCATTATGATAGTGTAGAAACTGTCGGAACACAAAAGTTCCTAGGCACCGCAGGTGCCGTCCAAAAAGAAGGAGATGGCATCTTTTCTGGTATTGGTAGTATCGTTAACTTAATTAAAAATAATAAAGATTTGATTACATCTGCTGCAAAAGGAGCAGCTGCTATAGGTAGTACAGCTAGTGCAATATCAAATGCTGTTAAGTCTCAAAACGAATTAAAACAACTAGAAGCTATTCGTAAACTTAGGAATGTGAAGAACTAAAAAAATTAAAAAAACTTTCAGATGAAACAAAAAATAAAATTGCTAACATAGCTGTGGATGGTGATAGTAAACATAATGAAAAAACAATTGAAGAAATAAGAGGTAATGGCGTGAGCAGCAACCTTCGGTCTAACCAGCAAAGCTGTAGCGGAGCTGGTCTAGCAAAATTCTAAAATTATATTTAGTAAAATTCTAAAATTATATTTAGTAAAATTCTAAAATTATATTTTAGTAAAAATTTTTTTTCTGTCTGTGAGAAAAACAAAAAGTCAAATTATTTCTTATAAAAATGCCTTCGCTTATCGAAAATAAATTTAGATTAGATGATCCTCCGTTCACCAGTTACAATCAAAAAAAGAATGACTATATAAGAATTGCTATGAATCCCGGATCTTCCAGTAGAGTAAATACTGGAGGTGATTTAATTTTTGAAGTTGATAATCAGCAGAGTTATTTATATTTACCTGATTCATTTTTACACTGTGAATATTCTTTATATAGTGATGCTAATTTTACAACACCATTACCAGATACCGATAATATTACACTAGAAAATAATTTTTTTCCAAGATTATTTACACAAATGCGTTTAGATGTTGCAACTCAAAATATAGAAACAATAAGTGATTCCCCAGGTGTAATTGATACAATGCTTAGATTTATAACAATTGGTGAAAATAATAAAAAGTATGAAATCGAAGGTTGGTTTCCTGATACTAATGATGGTATAATTGTTGATGATTTAACTCACGCTGGAACAGATGCAGCAGGAATTGCGAAAGATGTAGAAAATATTGCAAAACATTTAAATAAAACAAAAAATGATGCATATAAAGAAAGACGTGAATTTAACAAGAAAAGTAAACAGACAGTTAATTGGTCATTGTCTCCATTATTCGGATATTTAGATTATGACAAAATATCATATCAATTTATATTTAAATTAATAATTCATCGTACGCAAATAATGAATTAATCTTTTTTGGTAAGACTGGGAAAAAAGCATATTTAAAAATTGATAGACTTGAATGGTGGATTACGCATATTACTCCTAGTTTAGAGGTTGAAACAGCTATTGCAAAAAGATTAAATACTAACAAACCAATTCCAGTAAATTTTCTAAAGCGTACTGCTAGTTCAGTAACTTTTTCCGAACAAAGATTTAACTGGCATTTTACTAGAACTGCGAATACCCCAAGATATTTATTACTAACATTTCAAAGAAATAATTCTCCAAGTTTTGATAAGAACAATAATATTTTTCATATTAATACAATTCGAAGTTTACAAGTTTCATTAAATCAAACTCGATATCCAATTGATCCATTAAGATTCGATGATACCAATAATCAATTTATGGAAGGATATGATTGTTATCGAAATCTTTGTACAGAATTTGGAGTTGAACCACAATTAACTCCTGGAGATTGGAGACATTTATATCCAATTTTCTGTTTCGATTTAAGTGCACAATCTGAAGATATTATTAAAAATGGTTGTGATGTAACAATTAATATTGAAAAGAAAGATTCCACAACTTCATTGATGGCTTATGGTTTATTGCTAGAAGATGTAAAATATTCTATTGAAGTTCTTAATGGGAAGATGGTAAGGATCGCTAAGCGCTAAAGCGCAGCAGAGGAGCTTCGCTCCGATAGGTTAAAAGCCCAAGACTTAGTCGATCGATTATTAATTTTTTTTCATAACAAGAATAGATTAAAATTTTTGGTAACTTAAAATTTTTTGGTAACTTAAAATTTTTCATAACTAGAATAGATTAAAAAAATTCTTAACTTATAATTTATTCATAACTAGAATAGATTAAAATTTTTGATAACTTAAAATTTTTTTATTAAAAATGTCGCAAGAGAAAAGTAATAATAATAAAACTGTTGAATTAAAATTACGTAATATTGTTGACAAAAATACCCCTAAAACTATTACGATTAACAAAAAAAAGTATTACATAAGTAAACCAATGATAGAGAATATTCAATTACAAGAAGAAAAGAATGGCGGTATTCTCCCATTAATTCCACTAATAATAGGAGGCATAGCTGCAGCAGGAAGTGTTGCAGGTGGGACAGCTGGTATTGTCCAAGCAGTAAATAAAAATAAATCAGAGAAGGCAGCATTAGAAGAACAAAACGTCATAACAGAGAGTTAGAGAAAGTTGCTAAGGGAGAAGGATTAGTAGATAATTTTATTAGTAAATTAAAATTAGTTGATGAAGGAAAACGAGTTCTTAAAAATATTCTCCACAATGTTGATGATTTAATTGAAATTAAAGAAACTAAAGATGGTTCTGGAATATATCTAAGTCCTAGTATGATTCGGTAATAACCTCAGGACCTTTGGTTCTTTTCGGTAAAACAATTTTTTTTATCTTCTTAATTTTTTTTATCTTTTAAAATGAATACTAAAAATTCCGAAAATTTAATTAAATTAAGAATTTCTAATTAGATTTATTGAATTATCTATTAAACAAAAATAAAAACTCAAACTGTCAGCATATTGGAGGTGACAAGAACAAAGTTCCACACCACTTCGGTGGTGATATACAAAAAACATTAGAAAACTTTCCTGGATTTATTTGGAGTAAATATTCGAAAGAAAAACATCTTCCTGGTCATTCATATACTGGGCCAGGAACTCGATTAGATATAAGACTAGATGAGAATAATAATCCGAAACCAGGTGAAGAACCAATAAATAGAGTAGATGCCGCCGCTTACAGGCATGATTTAGCTTATCGAAATCATGATCTAAGTTCTCGTCATGCAGCTGATAAGAAGATGATTCAAGAATTAGATAGTATTCAGAATCCTACATTTAGAGAAAAAATTGAAAGAATGTTTGTTAAGAAAGCTTTACAAGCTAAAATATTATTCGGCCAGGGTTTAAATGAAAATCATAATTCAGACGTTTATGCATCTGAAATTCATAAAGAATATAGAAAGCCTAAATATTTATTAAAAGTAAAAGTATTTAATAAAGATGATATTTGGAGTGCTGATCTTATTCATATGCCGAATGAAAGGGACTACAAATACGCATTGACCGTTATAGATTTATATACACGATATGCTTGGGTAAAGCCTTTAAAAAATAAAAGTGGTCTTTCAGTTAAATATGCGTTTGAAGAAATCTTTAAAGAAAGTAATAGAAAGCCAAAAAAATTGTTTGTTGATAAAGGGTCGGAATTTTATAACCGAAACGTTCAGCCACTATTTGAAACTGTTTATTCAACTGAAAACGCTGGGAAGGCCGTAGTGATAGAAAGATTCAATCGGACGTTAAAAAATAAATTATTCAAGAAATTTACTGAGCAAAGAAATCAGAAATGGTTTTGAAGATATTACCAGGAATTGTGGAAGAGTACAATAATAAAGTTCATTCTGGTATTGAAGAAACCCCAAAGAATGCTTCTGACGACCCTGATTTGATACGAAAGAAAATATTCGAGAATAATAATTTGAATGAGAGTAATCCGAATTTGCAGAAACTTAAACCGAAATTTAAAATTGGAGATAGAGTTAGAATATTTAAATATAAGAATAAATTTGAAAAAGGCTTTGTTGGCTATTGGACTAAAGAAATATTTGAAGTTTGCAAAATAAATCAAACTTATCCGATTACTTATGAAATTAAAGATTTAGATAATGAGGATATCAGAGGCCGTTTTTATCAAAATGAATTACAGAAAACAGAGCTTTAACCTTTAGGTGGCGCTTTAGCTAGCTTCGCTTGAGTTATAGATTGTTTAACTCTAACATAATATCTAGAAATGGTACTCCTTTTTGTAATTTAAATAAAACATAAAGACATAATTGTCCACAATAAGTAGTGCCTGGTGTTTGAATTTGAAACGTATTGTATGTTCCCGTTCCAAGTAATTCTTTTACTTCATTTGTAGGTGGAAGCCCGTATGAATCAAAATAATAATTATCTCCGTTTTTACTAAAGATACCTGCTGACCAATGTACGCCGTTTTGGTCTGAAGTGTGAAGATTCGTTATGAAATTTACAGTTATTGATGGAACTTTGTTCCGGGAACTGAAGGTTCCTGTTGGCCTATTTTTTAGGAATTGTAATTCATCCCTCATCAATATGTGAAAATTCTTTATTCCTAATTCATTTGCGATTTTCTTTAGGTCGAAATTTGTCGTAGTTTGCGTTCCATATAATTTAAAAAACTCATTTATGTTGCTCATTTTATAATAAAAAAATTTCTTAAGGGACCCCTAGAAGTCAGAAGGAGGGGGGGGTATTGATTTAAAACTGTTCTCTAATGATGTCTTTCCTTACTACTTAGTCAGAAGGGGGTATTGATTTAAAACATTTTTATAATGATGACTTTCCTTACTACTGGGGGGGGGTATTGATTTAAAACTGGTCTCTAATGATGTCCTTCTTTACTACTTAGTCAGAAGGGAGGGGGTATTGATTTAAAACTGTTCCACAATGATGACTTTCCTTGCTACTTATTCGATTTTGAAATGATTTAATTTAATCTAAATTAAAACGTTACATTGTTCTATTTTATTCTTATGAAACTCTTGTTAAGAGAATATTGATTGTTTTATCTGTATTAAGACATTAGCAACATCTGTTACCAAATTTCTCAACATGAACAGCTGCTAGCAGTTTAAGCTATTCAGTATGAGAGAATTCTTTGTGACCCGCATAACTCAACTTTTCACTTGAACAGCTGCTGCCATTATTCCACGTATTACTGCGTGTATTCATTCATTCTGCGAGCGTTCTACGAGACTGTGACTGCTTACGAATCATCTGTGACCTTTATCTATTTTGGTCAATTTCATCAGCGACTTTCAACAATTTTATTTTTTATCATAATTAATTCACTACGTTTTAACGAAAATGGCACGTTCAAGCATCGCCTTTGCCGATTTGAAAAGAAAAATTTCAGACACTATTGTGAACGAAGATCAACGGAAGAAGTGTATTGAGATGCTAACAGAATTTCAGGAGAAATATCTTAAACCAAGGGAGGAAGAAGACATCCACGCATCAAAAACATTCAGAGAATTTTTAGTGATAAATCGATTTGAAGACACATTGCAAGATAACGCCATCAATATCAGTTCAAACTATAATTTTGAAGAAGAAAAGAAATTCAAAGAGACATCTTGGCATCAGAGCTAACTAATTATTTAGCACATTTAAGAAGAGAAGAAGACATTTCGGTGAACAATACTGTGAAGTTATCGTTGTTAAAAGGAAGAGCTTTGACTGCAATCCGGGGAAGTGGCCATGTTTGTAAACAATTAGGTTATTCGAGAGGCTATAGCATCTTTTTAAGAAAATTTTATAAACTATATTTACGATTTCCGTTTATTAAGAACTCGACGGAATCTATATCATTTTTCAAAAGGAACTTCGCTATTATTGACTCGTATCTTCGCCATGGGAGACACCGCCCAACCCTTGATCAAATTTTAAACTCAATCAATTGAAACGGTAAAGCTACTCCCAATAGATAATAGTACTATGACCCTTCCCTTATTTCAATTTACGAGAAACAATTGTATCATGTCATAACACATTTTCTAGTCAACATATTTTATTCGTTGTAAACCATGCTACTTGTCCTCATTGGTTTTATAGTTCTATGAGCCTTACTTTATTTTACTCATACAGAAACAATTGTATCATGTCATAACACATTTTCTAGTCAACATATTTTATTCGTTGTAAACCATGCTACTTGTCCTCATTGGTTTTATAGTTCTATGAGCCTTACTTTATTTTACTCATACAGAAACAATTGTATCATGTCATAACACATTTTCTAGTCAACATATTTTATTCGTTGTAAACGATGCTACTTGTCCTCATTGGTTTTATAGTTCTATGAGCCTTACTTTATTTTATCATACAGAAACAATTGTAACATGTCATAACACATTTTCTAGTCAACATATTTTATTCGTTGTAAACGATGCTACTTGTACATAGTACTTGTCTGTGATGTGAATAAAATATTTCAAAGATGGAAATGTGTTTTCATTTTGTATCGAGTTTAAAGCAGTAGCAACTACTGGAATTGTAAGAACGCCAGATGAAGGACAATTGTTTTAAAGCATTAGACCATCTCTTTCTTAACTTTTTATAATGCTCTAATCTTAATAATAATTGAGATTCCTTATCTTTCATATACCTAACTCTATCTTTGTGTTTTTCTTTATTCATTTTTTCAATGTTAATCTTTTCAATGTCCATTAAAGTAGAACTACGTTCATATGATAACGAAGGATATATTCTTGAGGTTCCTTCCACTTTTGTTTCATCCACTTTTGTTTCTTCCATTTTTAAATGAATATTTTGAATAAATATTTTGAATAAATATTTTGAATACAATCTTCTGGTATATTGAGACTACGTGATATTTTGAGACAACTTAAATTTTCGTCTGCCTAAATTTTCAAAATTCTTAGACCACGTGATATTTTGAGACAACTTAAATTTTCGCCCTTCGGCCACGTGAAATTTGAAATCTACCTAAATTTTTGAAATTTTGATTTTTTTGAAAATTTTGAAAAACCCCCGCAAAAGTGTGACATCCGGCGCAAGCGAAGCGAAGCAAAGCGAAGCGAAGCGTCGCGCCGGATGTCACACTATAAACTACTGACCAGACTGTCAAACAAATGTAAAACCGTACTTTCAGGCGTGCTTATTGTAACCCTACTTTTAAGCATATTTTTCGACTGTGATTGAAGAGTATGACTAGCTGAGAGGCACATTGATGCATGCTCTAAGAGAGGGCAAACGGAACAGTGATCTTACTGTCTATCTATGGCTTGAATTGCAAGAGACTCGAATGCAAAGGTTCAGAGAACTTCTAAGATATCGAGTCTGTCAGAAAATAAGTATCTATGTATTCATGTAAAATGTAATATGTATAAACATGAGAAAAAGACAGACACGGGAGTAACCGTTTCGGAAAGGAGATGGACAGTCAATGTATGTGCATTAATTCGAGTGCTTTCAATCGCTGCACGCGGCCATGGCATAAATTCATTTCCTAATAATGGTCAACAAATTGATATAGCTGATATTTCAACAAATAAAGCAGAAGGCAGTTTTATAGAAGCTCTCGCAAATTTCAGCAAGATTGCTGTTTGAATAGCGTATATTGTTGCAAGATATGATTTTTTCATTGAATATGTACCGCTATTAACATGCTATTCATAGGACATCCTGGAAAATTGAAAAAAAAAATCTACTGGAAAATGAGATATGGGATCCCTGAACGAAATTTGTTTATGATAATAAGTTATGACTGTTTTATTATGAATATTGTGCATAAGTCAACATGCAATTTATGTTTTCATTTTTATATTGACGAAACAAATCACACTTCTCGTATGTGCATTCGTGAACATTTAAGTTCACATAATAGTTAATTCTATCAACATTTTATTTTTCATCTTGATATACGTACCTCCAAAAGTATCTCCATGTACTTCTATGATTTTACAGCGATGATTTGCTAATACCACTGAGACGAAGATGTTGGAGAGAAATTTTATTTGCATCTTTTTTGTGCATTCGTTGCATCCTCTGTAGTTGTCCTTGTCGCTGTTGAAATGACAGACGAAAATTTAGGAAGTTGACTTAATATTTCTATTGACCTAAAGTCCTATTTTTCAAAAAAATAATTATGAAAAATGTAAATGGCGGCTCTAAATTATAACTTCAGCTAATTAAGGGATGCAAAGTACATGCACTCATTCATCATCAAGGACTCGTCTAGTTGTGTTTCGACCCTTAACCTGAACACTCAAACCCAGACGAGCGAGGTCCCACTCATTGTGGCTGACAAGATACTCAATAGGTAATAACATCCTGCAGTTGCAGCTGAAAGAAATGTTCTGCTTCTAATGTGCGTCCGCAAGTGACACGAGTGATATGAGAATGAACAAAGCTTATTAATTTATATGTTTGGAACTATGTATCAGGAAGATATGTAAGACCTTCAAAGGCCTAAAATGTTCACTCTCCGTAGGAGGGCTGCGGGAGTGACTGACATGTACATTTTAGGCCCATATGAGCTTATGGCTGTCAAAGCATCTGCTTCATTCCCGTTCCCAGAGCATTTGTACATAATTCGTAGTAACAATGCAGTCTCACGAACGTGATTTTCTAGTAGGGGAGACCGGGTCAATTTGGACGCTTTTTTGAAGTTTGGATGTAGCATTGCATAAAAGCTTCATGTCACCAATTAATCTTTAATTTCTTTAATTATTAAGTAATATGTCTCGACACTTAAAATTCTTAAAGCAATCCAAGTATGCTGACACGAGTAGATTTGAAATATGTACCCTTGGCGGCCAGGTGACCCCGGAGGATGGGGCAATGTGACTGCCTACTTGGGGTAAGTTGGCCGGTCATCGATAGTTACGCATTACAGCAATGGAGCTGAGAACGCATAATACAATCATATGTAATGATGTTCCAACAGATCGATTTAGGGGTGAGTAGATGTAAGCGTATGCTATAAAACTGGGTCTACCAGTGACATTCAAAATCACAACTTTCGCGAGCTCCAAAACTATTCTTAAATAAGCCGATAGGATGAACAGGACTTATGATTGTGCCAGGCCTGAAAAATTATCTCAATTTATTTGTGAAGAAATTCAATCATCTAAGCAGTCTTCGTGACATTGTCGATTCCTCCGTCAATTGAAAAATTGATGAAACTGCCGGAATTTGAAGAAATATTGACAACAAGCCGTCATCATGCGCTGTCTTTTGACTCTAGAGAGTTTTGCACTTTCATCTCTAACTATGATGTCAACATGGTCTTCGTACAAAATAATCTTATTAAAACTGTCAGGGGGAAAGCCGCAAAATAAAATGTTAAGAACAAAACGAAGAGCAACAAGTCGAAGAGCTGGATGTCCTTTTCTTGTGATTTATGAACAAATGGAGACTTCGGCACGATTTTAGCTCTTTGGTTTATGTAACAGAAGTTGTTAGATGCTCGCAGAATTATCATCAAATGAATGAAAAAGATGAAAATAAATATATGAATAAAGCTGGTCTATACATAATAACTGAATTAAGCAAACCACTTTCATGTGGACGAGCTTCAATAATTCCACTGTCATTAGTCTGTATTGAGTGTTCAGCAAGAATGCAAAGTGCATTTTAGTAGTAGCTTAGGTTTCATCAGATCTAGATTTGAACGCAGAGAGAACACTATCAAAGATCGTCTGAACCGGAAAATCTCAGCCCTCAGATCAAGCAATGTGCAACAGTCACTCAGAATGCATTTCCATTTTTTTGGAAATATGCTAAATGTACTAATGCTTGTGATTTGAGCAGAAAATCATGATTTGGAAGAGCAAATAATAATTAAATAACATAGTTCGCACCAGCAATCTTGATAAAGTGAGGTATATTGTATGTCTGAACAGCTAAGCAACATAAACTCCATCAGATGTGCTCAACAATTATTACCAGCAAGATTTTTTATGCTGCTCCCAGCTGGTGGGGATTCACTAACGCCAGCGAAAGGAGGAGGATAGAGCAATATCTGAAGCGAGAAGTGAGATACGGTTGCAGTAAAACGGAGAACGCAAGTTTAAAAGTTGAGAAAAGTGAAAAAAGACTTCAACAAATAATGCAACACCGGGGACACGTGTTCCATCGACTTCTACCATCGGAAACAGCACATCTCAGGAACCTCAGACCTAGACTGTATCGACTGCGGAGAACCACACAATGCGATCAGCGGAAAGAATTTCATCCATCAAATGAATTCTTATTACTTCTTATTGACTTCTTATCTTCTCCCTTAAATGCTTGTAATCGTTATGCATCTTTCATTTGGAAATGTAGCATATTGGTACTTCTATTCTTCCCCCCCCCCACATTTCTGCTGTTGACACCCGCAGGTGTTGCATTGTCAACGATCTTCACTTGCTCCTAAGGGCACTCTCACTGCGCAAAAGAGTTGAGTGTGTAAAACTCCTCTTATCTGCCTTGTAGAACATTTGCAGCCTCAGAATTAGACAACTGCTTATCATTTGTCTGTAGACAACAATCACACGAAGTTCATGATCACAGCTGCACCTTGTATTCTAACTGAGTATTCAAAGGACCAATCCTTCATCCAAGGGTTCAAGTAAGACTTCGCAGTCGTGTTGTAGTGTCACTCAGATCGAGTCTATTCTAAACCCAATGTGACTAACTGGCGGAATTTGATGATTTTGGAAGCTTGAAAAATGCGGTGGGAAAGAATAGAAGTACCAGTATATAATTATTATCACTATCAATTTTAAAAAGAACATTTTGAGACTATTGTGACCTGGAATTACATCAATAGGTAGCGAGAGAAGGATTAAAACTGCCTAGCGCAGTATCAGACAGCGTGAATTAATATGTGCACTGCAATTCCACCCCTGAAGCAGTTGAGAGACAAAGTAATTTGACCAGTTAATCTCAGACGGATCCCCTCTGGATTGTCATTGCAATGAACTTGCACAGTTCTCTTCTCTCATTGAATTACGTAACAGTCTAGGTTATTGCTGTTATAGTTCCATTCAGCTCCAATGACGCGATAACGTCGACACGGCATGGCAGCAGCTCAGGAGCTGCTAATGCAATATAATTGTGATAATTGGAGCGTTCAGGTCATGCGTGCAAAGATCACCTCATTTAATGATGACTTCATTGAAGACTTCATCTTGACATTCTGAATATCTGAAAAATTTGAGAGTTCCATTTTCAAAAATCCTGCCAATTTTATTGGCGAAATACCAAGAGTAAATAATGATGGCACAGAAAGGCGGACATCTCGCCCAGGGGTCATCAAAAATTAATTGAACCTCAATTAATTGATTGCGCTGAATTTCATTTATCAGTTAATTTATTGTATTCAACTCAATATCAATTAATTGATTGCTGTATGTCCCAATATCAATTGATTGATTCAATTATTTTATCAAGTTTCACTCCATTGTAATATATAGCATTACAATTCACCCAAGATTTTCACTTCTTCCTGCGCATCCACTATACAAACTTCATTCTGATGACTCAATCTGACACCTCTCAACTCTCTGATCTACTGCATATTCTTCAACATGATTGCCCTTTCTTGTCAAGCTTCGGAAGTCATTATCCATGGACAACTAGATAATATAGGGGGAGGGTCAAAGCTGAGAGTTCATAAAACGATGATAATTATTGAAATCTGAATCAATAAAATCAGTGAACATCAAAACTATGGGGATGCACAATGATCATACAATATTAATACCGGCATTTTAACTGATTGAATCGAGTTCCAATATGAATACAACTATTCTAGGCTAACTCTATTTTATAAAAATATAGGCCTACATGTTTTTCCATTGACTAATAAGTAATTATCGATCAGTTAATTGATAAATTCAATTATCAATTAATTGATTGTCTGTAATTCCAATTACCAATTAATTGATTGCCCAGGAGTCCAATGCCAATTAATTGATTGGTAAAAATATCAATTACAATTAATTTATTGGACTGAGCAATTAAATTGCAATCAATTTTTGATGACCCCTGATCTAGCCTGAATCGATAGACAACTCTCAACTTGCGAATTATAGGCGTGCCTCCTCTACGTATTTAAAAAAAGCCAGGGGCTGATACATCTCTTACAACAGTGAATTCGCCGACATCCAGAATGCATGCGTGACCATCAGATGAACATCCGACTTTTCCGCTGTTGTGCAGATGGTTTTATTTGACGCTTCGAGAAGCAAAAATCTATTCAGACTGGCATTTTTTATTGCAATTTCATTCCTATTTAACGTTAAAGATTGCAGGAGCGCTTGGGCTCTATGTGAGTTGAATTCGCTTGCAAGGTTATTTGCAGGCGAATTCAATACATTACGATTAGTGAGCCATTTTTTAAATTACTTTCTTACGATCGTGCAACCTCTGTCAGCGCTATTTTCGAGTTTGTGTGTGTTTTTTAGATTCAATGACTTCAAATAGTTACTCTGGGGGTCATTGGTAAGATGTCCACCCACAAGATAATCCGACGTTTCGTACATGTTCATGGGACTTTGATGAAGCAGATGCGTTGACAGCCATACGCTTATATAGGCCAGTGGTGGGCAATCAAGTTGGGGTAGTGGGCCGCCAATTTTAAAAGACAGTAGTAGGCTTGAAATTATTTTATTCGTGATTTATTTCGGTCCGGGTGCTGCACCGTATACGTGTATATATCGTGTTCGTATTACATAAAAAGATCTCTACATATAACGCAGCAGATCTCTATATAATGTACGCAGCAGTATTGCATCCAACCAACTTAATATTATCGAATTACGTCGACAATTCACGTTCTACAATTCCTTAGAGTACTGAAGAGCGAATAGGCACATAGAAAATCATGGAAGTTTTTCTTCTATGTAATTAAACGGTCATTTGACTTTTTTGGTGATGTGACTGACATTATAGGCCTGCTTTATTTCATCGAAAACAACGGTCTGTAACTGCCTGAAAGTCGTGCAAGATGAAATTAGGATACAATTGTTCATGCTACATATGCCTGTGTGTAAATATGCCACCCAAACATATACGGCTTTCAAAAACCGCGCATGGGCTCCACAGACGGTAGTCGCGCGCTAATGCTTGTCGAGTACAAAATGAATTGTTTTAGTAGTATACACGTACAAATGAAATTCAGCAAGAATATTTGAAAAATATGTTGGCCTGTGAAATCATGCGGTTGGATTCCTTCATACGCGGCCAAGGTCTACTTAATGTAGCCTATTCCTGTGACCTATAACTTGATGTAGCCTTTTATACACGTATAAGGTTCACTGAAGCGTGGTTTGTTACGTAGTGAAGCATGCTCAACAAGGCATCGAATATCATGTAACTAGCATAGGTGATGGCCATTTTGCGTCTATGCGAGAAGATATTCATTACGAAAGGAGCATGGTTGGATCATTCGAATGTGAATTTTTGTGCCATCATATTGCTCATTTAGTTAGAAATTACTGCTTTTTCAAATTCAAAAGAGGATCCCTCACTCTTAGAAGCATCTCTTAAAAGTCGGAGTGAGTCATCTTCACATCACTGATTCAAATAATGTCAACGGGTCACTATATGAAAAGCGTTGGCGAGCCACCCAATATGTTCCGGCCCCGGCGGGCCACGCGTTGCCCACCTCTGATATAGGCCTTCAGTGTACACGTCACCACCCTTCCCACTTGATGCTTTTATTTCTAATAATGTTATGTTTTTACCGGTAATGGACTTTAATTCGCTGCCCTGAGAAAGTTACACGTAGTTCATATTGAGATGATTTTCACCATCACAGGAAGAAGTTAGGTGCTATGGGATATCGCTCAAATTTAGTTTAATTTTGATCTATCTTTCATCGAGAATATTTTGAAGAAAGTAATGATTGACATTAAACTTACGTCAGTGAAAGTCTGCATGATGAACGAACGAATGATAAAAGTCAGCTTTCAGACTCAATGTTAACTTCAGGGACTTATTGTCTTTATGTACAGCACATGTAATTCTCATGTCCATTTATTCTGTCTCATTCCTGAACTTGCATCTGCCATCAAAATGATGATAAAAAACAATCGCCTGAAACAGCCTGAGAGGCAATGCAACGTGTATATTGTCTTGTCTCCAAGTGTGCAGAAACCTGAACGAACTCAGCTATCTTTAATTCACTTTTTTAAATGTAAAGTGTCTTCTTCCTTGTATCTGCTATGAGATGTCGAAATAAAAGTCTTATCATCAGGTTGATTGTGTACTATCGTCACGCAGCTGTTTTCCATGAAAAACGTCTTGTTTCAAGATGCACGCGTATAACGATGAAATAATACTGAATCTTATAATGATTTATAATTTCTAAAAAAATGTGACTTGAATGTAGAATATATCATAAAGGCCTTCTCCTGCAGTTGGGATAAGCTGATTTTATGATTAAGTTGACTTTTCTTGAACTTAGACCATTCCATGTATTCAATTTTGGAAGAGTTCACTCCAAAGTGGTTCACGTCACGCATCTCAAGCGGCCAGTATCACAAGGTTGTGGTTAGCAAGCCTTCAAGTGAGAGCGGTGGTACCTCCCCTACAGGCGGTCAGTCTCACAAGGTTGTGGTTAGCAAGCCTTCAAGTGAGAGCGGTGGTACCTCCCAAGCAGGCGGTCAGTCTCACAAGGTTGTGGTTAGCAAGCCTTCAAGTGAGAGCGGTGGTACCTCCCAAGCAGGCGGTCAGTCTCACAAGGTTGTGGTTAGCAAGCCTTCAAGTGAGAGCGGTGGTACCTCCCAAGCAGGCGGTCAGTCTCACAAGGTTGTGGTTAGCAAGCCTTCAAGTGAGAGCGGTGGTACCTCCCAAGCAGGCGGTCAGTCTCACAAGGTTGTGGTTAGCAAGCCTTCAAGTGAGAGCGGTGGTGCCTCCCAGCAGGCGGCCAGTCTCACAAGGTTGCGGTTAGCAAGCCTTCAAGTGAGAGCGGTGGTACCTCCCAAGCAGGCGGTCAGTCTCACAAGGTTGTGGTTAGCAAGCCTTCAAGTGAGAGCGCTGGTGCCTCCCAGCAGGCGGCCAGTCTCACAAGGTTGTGGTTAGCAAGCCTTCAAGTGAGAGCGGTGGTACCTCCCCAGCAGGCGGTCAGTCTCACAAGGTTGTGGTTAGCAAGCCTTCAAGTGAGAGCGCTGGTGCCTCCCCAGCAGGCGGCCAGTCTCACAAGGTTGTAGTTAGCAAGCCTTCAAGTGAGAGTGGTGGTGCCTCCCAAGCAGGCGGTCAGTCTCACAAGGTTGTGGTTAGCAAGCCTTCAAGTGAGAGCGGTGGTACCTCCCGAGCAGGCGGTCAGTCTCACAAGGTTGTGGTTAGCAAGCCTTCAAGTGAGAGCGGTGGTGCCTCCCCAGCAGGCGGTCAGTCTCACAAGGTTGTGGTTAGCAAGCCTTCAAGTGAGAGCGCTGGTGCCTCCCAAGCAGGCGGTCAGTCTCACAAGGTTGTGGTTAGCAAGCCTTCAAGTGAGAGCGGTGGTGCCTCCCCAGCAGGCGGTCAGTCTCACAAGGTTGTGGTTAGCAAGCCTTCAAGTGAGAGCGCTGGTGCCTCCCAAGCAGGCGGTCAGTCTCACAAGGTTGTGGTTAGCAAGCCTTCAAGTGAGAGCGGTGGTACCTCCCAAGCAGGCGGTCAGTCTCACAAGGTTGTGGTTAGCAAGCCTTCAAGTGAGAGCGGTGGTGCCTCCCAAGCAGGCGGCCAGTATCACAAGGTTGTGGTTAGCAAGCCTTCAAGTGAGAGCGGTGGTGCCTCCCAAGCAGGCGGTCAGTCTCACAAGGTTGTGAAAGCGCACGATTCTGTGACGATGAATGCGTTTATCCCACGAAGCGGTTTTCCCTGTGGCTGCAAACTCCATCGAATTATGCCGTAATTTCTGCCATCTTTGAGTGCATTGATGTCGCAAATTGAGGCCGTTGAAGTACAATCGAATTTTTCGCTTTATGAAATTGAAGTTCATTCACGTAAAATGATGATTTGAATTTCTCATCCCACTCTGAGTGAATTTCTATTACGTAACCGACGCTTGCATGTAGAATTGAGGTCATCAATTGAAGTAATGACACTTTCAAACCGAGGAAGCTTGTGAATTCATTTTCACAGCTTCTGAGATATTCTTGCTTCGATGAGAACGAACCAAATTCACTGAGAGGATTTGCAATTTCTATTGTTCTTCATTAATTCAGCACTTATGAACTGAAAAGTCAATCTTCAGACAATTTTCACTGAACTGTTGATGGATATGAACGAAGGACAAAATCACAAAATGACCAGAAGAGTGTTAAGATATCATCTGATCTACTCTGTTGAACAAATACTCATAACTGTTCCGCAGTGTCCGCACAAGGAATATATTGAACAGATGGAAGTCCTGAAATGTTGTGAGTGAGAACCATCCGAAGCTGTGACAGACTAAAACTCTCAATGACTGATAATTGATGAGGTCCCACTGAATTCTGATGATTGTAGCTTTTTATAGATTCATAACTGTCAAGACAAAAAATTCATTTCATTCAAAAATGAAAGAGAAATATTATAGCAATTTAAGCAAACAAAAAAGTTCAACGAAATGAATGATGCCGTAGTCCATCTTGTGAAAGGAGACAAAGCAAAGTCAATTATTTTAATGAAAGTCATCTCTAAGGTCATCTACATCAAGTAGAGTGCGCTTGGTGAACTATCACTAATCATAGAGGTCGGATAATGAGCTATCTTTTGCTTTCTGGTGCGCAATATTGCTGTACTGGCAAAAACCGTCAGCCGAGCACCTTGGAAAAATAAATAATTATGAGAAGCTCGATTTTTTAAAAGCCAATTTGTCAAACAAATACTATTTTCGCTTTTCTAGCGCCCATTGTATTCTTCTCACTCTGTATACAAAAAGAAAGTTTATTCAATTTACGTCGCCTATGACTTCCAACTACCTGATATCTATGATGCCAAAAGTCAGCGAATGCTGATAGCGTAGTAGCTCTTTTTGTCGACTGTTAACTTGATTTGCTATGTATTTCTTGAAAGAAGAATCACATCAATGATGTATTGATTTTTATTCACGTTGGTCTGTTTCAAACCAATTTCATAGTCTCAATTACTTTTCATGTTGACCACGATAGAGATGCGACGTGGACATTCATAGAAATAAACTGTTTATCTGAAGTTCGCTAGAATGGAAATTGACTCAAGGTCGCGGCACATTCGGGGGAACTAAGTTGGGGCATGAAGAACCAATTACAAGCTTCGATTTACTCATGTGACTGATTCTAACCCAATGATACAGACGTTGGCAGGTGCATCTAAGTGAAAATGCGTGCGATTTATGTGCCGTTATTGTGCATTGCATGAAGCTTAATTTCCATTCTAGAGGTTTTATTGTTGTCAATTTCTATGTGGCCATTGTCATTAAACATATCGTCGAGAAAGGATGAATTTTTTATTTAATATCAAATACTATTTCTGGTTTTTCAACAATCTGAAAACTATGATTATGTGCACTATGATAAAACACTAGATGTACCACAATTACATTGACACGCTTCACATTGAAATTCCCACTCAATGCCATCTCTATAGTCTAAAGGAAAACTGTAGGTTATTCACAGGGCACTTCTAGAAGCTGTTGATCTATGTGATGTAATAGAAATACGTACTGAAGAAAAAGGCCTTCAAGCATTAGCCTCTAGAAATAATTAATTTAGAAATCGGCCGCCAGCCAGACGCTTCGGAAAAACAAACAAATGGCTGGGTTTTTTTGCCAGTACAGTATCTACACATTGTTTGAGTAACAATTGTTGTTTATTTGTTTGTTTGCGTGCATGTGACTAAAACTAAAACCAGGATATTGGATGCCTATGTGCTTCCGGTTTTATTATATGGCTGTGAAACTTGGTACCTCTCCGTCTACACGGCAGCTCGTCTAGACGCCTTTCACCGTCCCTGTCTTCGTCGAATTCACGCCATTCGCTGGTATGAATGACGATCTGTATGCCAGGGCTGGTGTCTCGACGCGCCTGACAACCATCGTCTGTCGAAGGAGGCTTCGACTTCTCGGTCATGTTGCCCGTCTTGGTGCCGATACTCCGTGAAGCAGATCCTCGCCGCTTCGGCCCTTCTTTTACCTTCGGGATGGCGTCGTCCTCCCGGTCGTCTTCGCCTCTCCTGGATGACACAAGTCCAATCTACACGACCGATTGAAGACCTCATCGACACCGCGCAAGATCGCCCTGCGTTTCGTGACCTGGTCGCCACGGTCACCTATGTGGTCCTGCGACTACAAGTACAAGTGCATGTATTGTAGATATCCTATCGCTGGATTTGACCTGTGCAGCAGATTATTGCCCGCGTGTGAGATAATGTTTGCTCCAATGCACTGGAAGGAGAGTAATCTATGCCAGCTTTGACTGAGTGCAGATTGCAGTCCTGCTTCAGTGCAAATTCTATCTGAGAATAGATATCCATATTATTGGAACGGCAAATTTATGTTCAAATTCTCCTGATAACAAGGACGTGCGCATCAATCAAGTTGAATTCCTTGGTCATCATAACATTCTTATTCATAACATAACAACCTTATTCGTTGAATGCTCTTCAGAAACGCACGCTACAAAAACATAGAAATCTAGCGTCTGAATATAGAGAACAATAAAGTCACGGTGTAAGAGAAAACAGGAACTGTCGGTATGTCTTTCGATTTCAGCCACTTATCATTAAAGGGAGGTTCAAAAGATGTCGGTCGGCACGAAATGTGTTTAGACCAAAATCTTCCATGATGACGTCGACGGAATCTTTCTTTGAAAAGCAGCACCTCATTTGTATTGATGAAGTGACTGAATTATTTCCTGAAATTTTGCTGGGAGTCCCGTTCTCTTGATCTTCCGTGGCTAACACAGAATTAGATTGTTTAATAGTATCACTTTGCTAGAAGTGCAAACTGATTCAAACAGATGGCACATACAGGAACTTAATAAGTGGGCAAAAAGAAATTTTCAATACCTTGCAGAGATATGAAAAATAGTCGAGCGTCGCTTGCGGATTGCTCTGAATTCCTTCAAAATGCTCCGATCGCCACGATTCCTCCAGATTCGAAAGATTCGAAGAATTCAGATCATTGCGCAAAAGTTTTCTCGATAATGTTGGGTCCTCCGATCATCTTAAAAAAAGTTAGCAGACGCATGAAAAAACGTTCACAAACTTCTCTGTAGAACTTGACATCGTCTGTGTCTCTTTGCTGTGTGATCCGGTTGATAACAGTCACTGGAACTTCAGACAATTTTGCGTGTTTAATGTTGAACTGACTGCTCATTGTTAGATTGCTATGGTTTCATGTCAGCAGATTGTGCCATTTCACTAACGTTACATGTTTCAATGTTTCCTTTCTAGTCAAACAGAAGAAGAGACGACCTGTCTAATTCTGTGGTAAAGAGTCATTCATGGCACCCATTCCTTGTCAGATCCAATTGCAAGTTTAATAATAAACCACTAATAAACCACCAGAACTTGACATCGTCTGTGTCTCTTTGCTGTGTGATCCGGTTGATAGCAGTCACTGAAACTTCGTACAATTTGGCGTGTTTAATGTTGAACTGACTGCTCATTGTTCGATTGCTATGGTATTTAGTCAGCAGATTGTGCCATTTCATTAACGTTACATGTTCCAATGCTTCCCTTCTAGTCAAACGGAAGAAGAGACGACCTGTCTAATTCTGTGTTATCAAGGGTGTTTGAATAGAAATTTAACCTTGGCAATAATGCAAATATCTATTCTCAGTCAATTGTACGCTTGAGACTTCGTCATCCCATCCAATATTGAGAATTGCCCTCTATATCTATTCTCGCATTTTCCTTCACAGAACCTCGTCTAAATGTGCAGGATACCTTTCTTTCGTAATGGATGAATGTCTTTCTTTGATCAGTCACCTCAACAAAAAATGAATAAATGATTGCCAATATGTGAATCAATAATGCAGAACGCATATTCACGTTTAAAGCACTTTAATTGAACGATCTTCGTGACAAGGGAGATATTCAACTTGGGTTACATCAAAAAAGGGCCTTTGGTTTATTAACACCTAGTCCTCCAAGGTGTCATCATTCCTCATTTTATATAGTGTAAAACTTTGGTTTTAACTCTCTTGCCTTAATTGTCTTTAATAGAACGGTCGGAGAATTAGCTATATCATTGAAATGTCATGTAATTGACAGGTCATAAAGTGAGAAATGAACTCTTCTAAATACTGTCACTATCCGCTACGAAATGCCTTCAAAGTTTAACTGAACGAATTTGTCACGAAATTTCGCAGTATGTCTGGGAGAAGTGAGTTTGAGTTGTTCACGTTCGCTTCCTGCCGGGCTTATCTATCTTTATGCATCCTGATCTTCATTTGCAGGTTTCGTGTCCCCAATCAGCTGAACAGATTCTGCACTCGGAAATGGGGACTTTGTCTCGGTGGACTTGCAATAGCTTATCTTGGATGGAAGCGCTACAGTGCGACATTCAAGTGTGGGTCTGCAAACTTGAGATGCCAGAAATGCATGAGAAGCTTGGTGAACACAGAAAGACATTTGTGGAAGAAATGGAGCGTCTGAAGAATGAGCGCGGTCAATTGAAGATTCTTGAAATTGGGAGTGGTTTGGGCCTCAACTTTGATATTATGCCGATCGGATCTCAAGTCTCCATTGTTGAACCTCTGGCCGAAGCTCATGCTGAGATCCGGAAGAATTTTCAGTTGGTCGGTGAAGAAAGGTCGTTGGTGTTCACCGACATTCACGATAACCTTGGAGAGGACCTGAGGCCTTTGAAAGACGAAACCTTCGACGTTGTTCTCATCACTTATGTTCTTTGTTCTGTGAACAATGTTGATCAAGTAATGAAGGAAGTCGTTCGTGTTCTTAAACCGGTGAGTTGGTGACCGCTCTAGTGAATGTCAATGCGTTTAGAATCGTTATTTATTCAACCAGTGCAAAGTATCCATCTGCAATGCACTTTTCGCGATCAACATGTCTATGCACGAGCCCGAAGAAGGAGGCCACAGTTTGTTGATCGAGAATAATGCTATAATGGTGGATATCTTTGTGCCAAACACATTAATAACTTAAATTGTCTCCTTGCATGTAATGTAGATATCCTAGCACTTCATTTGACCTCTAAAGCAGATTATTGTGCGTAATTGAGCCATGGTACAACGTGGAAAAAGGAAGGCAACAATGTCTCCCGTAATGATGATTTCTCTATCTATGCATGTGAAAGACATTTCAGAAATCTCAATCAGCGTATATCTACATGTGTATTCATAGCATTGTTGCCAGCATTTTTCTTACATTGCTGTTCAGTTCATTTCAATTACGCACAATATTATTATCCATAGATTTCACGGGCAACAATGTCAGGAGCTTATTTCCGCCCTCACATGTCCTACATTGTACGAAATTTCTATGCAAAGCAATGATAGTGCAATATCAAAGATATATTGTTATTGCAGAATATCTATAAACAAACACAATTTAGAGGGCAACAAAGCTTCATTTGGAGGGCAACAATGAAAATGAAGTCAATGATATCTATATAATTAGCAAATTCATTACACCTGAATATGGACATTCAAATGAAAACTATGGACATGTCGCTGGATATCTAGTCCATCTACGCATTGAATACAAAAATGTGTCTTTACTTTAGCTAATGTATGAATGAAATGATTTCACGAATGTATTTCGTAGTCATAGAAATTTTCGTACAATAATATTATATCATAGAATTTTTTGAAAGCAATGTGTGATTTGGAGGGCACTACGTGCCCTCCAAATCACACATTGCTTTCAAAAAATTCTATGATATAATGTTACATTGTTGCCCTCAAAAATCCATGTTAATGTTATATTGTCCGCGCAGATTATTACTCCAATGCACTGGAAGGTGCGTAATCTATGCCAATTATGAGTGCTCTGTCCTGCTCTAGTATAGACTAGATCTGTGAATAGATATTTTCACGATTTGGATGAAGCTAAATTTCTATCACATATGCTCTTGATAATCATAGACATGTCGTCACAATCTGTCCTTGATCATCATAGCACGTCGGCAAATAAAAATTCTCTGCGCAACTCGTGCATGAGATTGCTTCATCATAGCATTCGAACTCGTTAGATTGACATGGGACTCACCTGCGGGCTCGGGCATTTAAGATATCTCCCTCGTGGAATGCTATAAAAGAAGCAAGCATCGATTGCACTACAACTCTTTCCTGTTCAAGTTTCCACTCTTTGCATTCAACTTTCCAATATTTGCATTGATATTTTTTCTCTTTGCGATCAAGAATCTATGATTTGCAGATAGCTTTCCAATCTTTGCAATCAGAGATCAAATTTTAAAGTCTATACAAATATTCAACTTACCAGTAAAAGGATGTTCATTTTATCAACATAGCAGCGTTATGACACGTATTTACTAATAGAATTAGCAACCAGATAGAAAAAAATATTGGATTCGTAATAGACGCCGACAGTGATTTCCTGTCAGTTGCAGAATCTTTAGAAATAAAGCATGACACTGCCCGAAAGATTATAAACATCTGGTCGTGTGAGAAAAAGTAAGCAAGGTGGCATACCACCAAGGTCGATGACGAAGTCAAAGTCTACTTTGGGAACAAATGAATTTCCAATATTCCGTCTTCAACCTTGCAGATTTGCCTCAAAAAACCTTCTTTGAGTTCTAAGTACAATATCAAGAACGCTGGAACGGTATGTTGTACACCGTAAAAATGTTCGCAACATACCCACGGATAGGGAATAAGCCTGATGTCATAAGAGCTCGAATGAAATACGGCTACTTGGTTTCTCGATGAGGGCAAATTATCACAAATGTGTGTATGTCGATGAAACCAACTTTAATTTGTGGACATCAGGAACCCTCTAAACGGGATTTACAGTGTTTCCGGACTGTTGGTGGACAGCGTGGGCCCATAATGTCAACATCATAATGGCCGTGAGCTCCAGTGGTGGTTTGATAATGCACCGCGAACACATTGGTAGTGTCACTCGAGAAACTTTCCAGATTTTTTGTATAGACTTTAAAATTTGAATCTTGATTGCAAAGATTGGAAGGCCTAATCTGCAAATCATAGATTCTTGATCGCAAAGACAAGAAATATCAATGCAAATATTGGAACAGTTGAATGCAAAATTTGGATTTGTGAGATCAAAGTTTGGAAATATCAATGCAAATATTGGAAACTTGAACGGGAAATGTGTAGTTGCGTAAGTAACTTTACATTTCACAGGATCGTCAGAATCATTGACCCATCTGAGTTTTTATAAGCTGTCAGATATGTAGGAGATCAGACGTATGACTTTGAGATATCCATGTAGAATTTACCGTTTTAGAGGATGAAAAACCTTCCTATGTGCTAATGTATTTCATTGAAGGAATTGCATTAAAGTTCGGTTTCATTGCACTCGTTGAAAGTTACGCGTTCTCTGGAAAGCAGGAACTTTATTATGGACGGCAATGATAATTAGAGATCATCACACTGTGAAATACAAGGTCATTCTGTAGGCATCATAACGTACTTGAGGAACGGACATCGTCTCCGTTATTTTCAATTCAAACTGCCCGACTTCCGCGGCATAAAAAGTGCCTTCTTCAAGTGCAATCTCAGTGCCAACCTCGGCCTGCTACATGCTAGTTAGTATTTGACTGCTCCCCCCCCGTCTTTGACACTTGAATTGCTAACACGTCCTCAATGTGATTTAATTATCGTGGAGAGACGAAAATCAAATCCATGACAAATTATTTCTGATAATGCCTAAAAACATGAAGCCTTGTCAAAAGTCGCTCTCATCATCCAGACAAGATGCATCAAATTGTGATCCACGTCTGATCGGCACAGAAGAAGATACAACTCCACATAATATAGAAGGAAATGAAGTAGTTACTTATCAGTCAAAAAGTAGTAAGAAGAAAAGACAAAATAAGAAGAGAACAGACAAGTCTTTCATCAAATGACGATGAAACGCTTTACGAAAAACTGCGTGAAACGTCAGGGCATTTTTTTTACTTTTATTAAAATTTCTATTTATGAACAATATCGGCAGTTATTCTACTCGGCTGAGGAGAGTTTTTGTTTGCTAACGATTGAATCATGGATCTCCCGCCGTCTGCTATTGCCATCACTTCCAATTAGTTTTGATGGTAGCAATCAATTAATAGAAGAAATTGCTGATCTTCGGAATTTTGGCACTCGGTTGTTTCACGTTAATGAATTAGCTACATGGGCCTGCATGTTTTCACATAATTGCCTCTGAATCGATTTTGGATAGTGGCTTCAGTAGACTACAATACAGTGCTACATGCATGCAACTAGGGTCTTTGTCCTTGATTCAATTAAGGATTGAAAATTGGTGTGAATTTTGTAATAGACTTGGAGCTCATGCATCATAATATATTGATCATCAACGTTATTGAAAAAGTGAATGAAACACATGCTTTTAGTATAACATTAAAAAAGAGCTACAAAAATTTATCATTCAAACATCGTAAAATAGAACTGCTAAATACCGGTATGGGATCCAAATAGTTCCTGATCTGTTTTCCATGGGATGGTGAGTGTCGACGACGGCATTGCAAGTACAATCTGTCAATTGATTGCTTTTCACATTGCAACACTAAACCAATATTCAATTTCCATCAATTGGGGTGAGTAACCCCTGCTGGTGGACGGATCCGGTTGTCAATTCGTGTTGTCGTCGGTGAGGTGAAAGACCCTAAAAGAACTCCTTGGCGTAATCTATTGACAGCCATTTGGACTTTCCGACAACATATACATGAAATTTAACAAAAGAAAGCATTCTCGTATTCATATTTTGAGACAGTTGAAGCCTTTCCTGCCGACTGTTGATCTCAAAAATATGTTACAATAATTGCATCCTTGGCATATTAGAATATTCTGTGCTACTTTTTTATAAATACATCAAATTCAAGTATTATGACATGAGTACAAGATAGGGCGCACAAAGGGAATTTGTGGATCTTCTGCATGTCCAATGTTCATGGTTTTCCTTCCTCTTGAATATCGACGTAGTAATCATCGGTTAACCGGATGTTCCCCCCACAAGCGATGACACCAATATTCGGATCATCCTTTACATTACATGGTACCCCGAAAACTCAAATTCACATACAATTCTCCATTCCCCCGAAAACAAAAGTTTCAATGTGTTCTCCGTCATTCATTGTGGTCAATAGTCAACTTTGTGAATCAATGGCTTTCTATTTTTGTGCATTCATACTTCAATCCACTTACTTTTTAAGACATTGAATATAGAGAATTCAACTCTATGGCATAAAAAGTATTAACTATTGCTTGGTAAAATTCGTGTGTTGTAAAACGTTTCATGACAGGTACTTGTATTGTCCTCCCGATTATCATTATTGAAGGCTTTGATGAAAAGAATAGGGACGCCTTCTATTAAAAAGGGCTGAACATCGACATAAAATGGATGGATGAGTAAGCGAAGGGAATCATAATGTTCACTTTTTTACTGCCCTATGCTCCTTACTGTACACTGATGACATACTGTATAGGTTGGTCCTCTTTGCTTTCATTTTTCTGGATCTTGTTTTCCAGTCTAAAATGTGACTGTGTTTTAAACTTAAGGATTAAGAAGTAATTTGAGCAAGTTTTAGACTGAATATCAACTAGGACTACTCAGTACATGAATCTTATTCTATTGCTGACTCTCCTTTTTCAATACACGACAGGTGTCTTCACAATTATTCATGTTTTTGATAATTTGCAAGTTCTCTGTCTCCTCCTCATGCCATTGTTCTACAATTTCCTGAAATGTGACAAAAAAAAAAACCATTTCTGTTCCCGGGAGGAGTATTCTGAAACGTTTGAACAACATCAAGAGTACCACCTGGAGACTTTTGGCTTTTCCCACTGCTTATCTTCCATTTTCCTTGATGCTGGCAATGCAATCTGCTAAGAAATCCTCGGAAGCAACCATACAAAAACGCAGGATTTCGCAGAAACGATTTCCGAGAATTTAGACTGGAATTTAGAATTTTCCGGCCGCCCGATCCTGTTCTTCATTGTGTTGCTGAAAGTAGAATTTTGGACTGACATCAGTGCGCACACATCTACCTCTACGAATCTGTTTCTACGCAGGGGAACTTTATATTTGTTGCTGCAGAATCCCGCCATCTGAACTGGGCTGCATTGAGGATGTAGGTGAAGCTTCAACACTCCGTCGACATGTGTCACTACTCCCAACTTAGACAGAATGTAGCTGGAGACTTTCAGCCCAGATGCCAGCCCTGCCGACAAATCTCTTTGACGGACTCTTGCGGACAAGATCCGAAATTTGCTTGTTTACTTACTCATCACGCAGAAAATTCACTCAGAATGATCTGATGTCAATGGGCTGTGGGAGCGCATCTTGAAGACAGACATCAGCTACATAATATCATGCTAATGTTCAGTCAAAATTGCAGCAGAATCACTTGTGAAGTTCGCCGGCGACAGTTGGCGACTTTGCGTTCTATGACGTCTATTTACTTTTGGAGAAAATGTTTGATCCCTTGCAAATTTTATACAGAAATATGAAAACCGCTTTCATTGTCGAAGATGTATTTAACGCGACATGTTTCGCCTGCTCTGCTTCACGCGTTACACAGGAATGAAGGTACAAGATCTATGACTGGAGATGAAATCACATGAAGTCAAGCGGACACTGGAGATGACAATGACAACAATAAGCCGACAATTAATTATGCGTTCATGACACGAATTGAAAATTCACTGGATAATGAGCACAGGTAAACGAGACAATTACAAGGAAAATTTCCAAATAATAATTAAAGTGAAACTACACAAGTAAAGTATAAAAGATAATGATATGATCCTTCTGTACGCCACAAATTAAGGGCTAAACCTTCGAATAAGCCAAAGCTTCTCCGTGACGGACAAAGTAGTAGAAATGTCTGTTTGAAAATAAAACATTTAAAAAGAAGAAACGAGCAGTGTCAGTATCACAGCTACAAGCTTGTAAATGCCGGAGTAATTAGCCACTTGCCGGAGCGCGGACGGATCGCAGGAGGTTATGCGGACGGAATTGTTCAACAACTTTGGCACGTGTTCTGAGATACGGTCCTCAAGTTTGGCGGCCAGTTCTCCCAATATATGCTGCTACTATGTAGATAACCACGTGAGATGAGTAAAATAACAGTGGATTTTTGGCGAACAAGGCGCAAAGTCTTTCGGCGGACCCAGGATCGAGATGCGTTGAGTCGCTGGACTATCACGGTCGGGCAAAGCAAGAAGTGATACAGGCGAAAGGCCTTCTTGATTGACGTCCGAAACACAAAGGAAGCTGACTTCTCACCAATGTATGGGACTTTATGTACACCTTCTTCTTTTCAGGGCCGAACTCTTGTGCTGACTCGACAGGAGCATTGAGTCATATACCTCTCTATGAAAAAAAAACGAGGGATATCCATTATCCAGCAGCACGCACTTTATAATCTCCAGCTCAGCAGGAAGCGTCTCAGAGC